>JAFJMP010000087.1:0-86175 GCA_029692085.1 Gymnothorax javanicus | reverse complement strand
CTCCTCATCTCCAGTAACCATCGCAAGCAAATAACCTTCCTCATCTTGACATATTTTTGTTAAAACAAGTGTTGAATAGCTCCACCTTCCGACAGAAATCATTGATTTAGAGTTTCTGGTCTGTGACACAGGACTCTCAGTCACTCTCTTCTGCAGTACAGCAGCATGTTAAATCCGGGAGTCACCCACTGCCTCTATCCAACTGTAAACGCCATGAAGAAGCGGTCCTCTCTAAATCTGCGTTGTTGACGGTGGCGGAGCAGATGAAACTACTGATCCCAGTGGTACTAGAGACGGCGTACACAATTAAACAGCCAAAGCGCAAAAAACGGTAGAGGAACGTATAGAGTCAAGGAACTAAAAACGGCAGATGGCCAAGAGCCGTGTTTATATAGGTGCCACTTTAGAGGGGTGGAGAAAACTGAAGGAATCCATGGGTCTAAAAAGCAATGCGCAGCTAGCCTTGCTGCTACTGGACAGGTAAGCTATGTTTTACTCTGTGGTAGTTATGCAGTTTTATTAGTCTAGAGTAGTCCTGTTGGAGGTTTTTAGTCCTGCGAATGTTAGTTTACAAATGCACATTCGTCGTTTGTGGCCGACTACAGCTTGATTACCCTGCTGAAAAAAGTCAGAGAAACCATTAGGCAACCATGAGGCATATTCAATTGGTTTCTAATGGTTCCTGGTGGTTTCTACTGGTTTCTAATAGCTACTTATGTTTTCCTAATGGTTCAGTTTGTTTTTCTAATGGAATTCTATTATCTCCTATACAAATCTACAGGACTTTAACTGGTCCCTACTAATGGTTCCGACAGGAGTCTAATGGTTCCTACAGGAGTCTTACTCGTTCCTACAGGCGGTTCTATACTAGTATAATGGTCACTATACAGTGGTCTAGTGGTCACTCAGAGCTCGCGCTACCCGTTCGTCAATTCGCAATTGACGATCTCTCCTGCAGTTTGACGATCTGTAAGTCCCATTTGACGATAAATTTGACGAAGACCTTTCAGAAGTGGGGTCACGAGATTTGCGCAAATCTGCAATAATATTTGGGGGGGTTAATATAATATAAATTATCCAAGAAAACACAACTCACAAGCCGACTCTGGCTCTCCGACTCAGCGTACCGCCTCCGTCTCCCGTCCGGGCGCAAGCTCCAGGAACGTCATGAAGAAAGTGTGAAACGAACCGCGTGTAGCCTACTGTACCCCTTATTAGGATCGAATACTCTACCCACCAGCTCATGCTCGAGCCAATAGACTACGCAGCTGTTAGTTGGGTTGAATGGATCGCCTTATTTGGTGCTCATCATCGTCGTATGGCATGCACGGTAATGGATTGACTGGGAGTGGAGGCCGAGTCTCACAGCGTGCAAGTACACGACCTCTCCCGCCCTCATTCATTGGCTAGCTGGTAAAAACAATCGAACAATCACATGACTTTTTGCATAAATAATAATACAACGACGGTGCAACAAAACCTACAAGAAATCGATTGGTATTAGAGACCCTCACAACTGGACATCAGATAAAAAAAGTGACTAGGGTTAAAGTTATTTGACTAATTGACATTGCTTTTTGGCTAATCATTTGACTAATAGGTTTCAGAAGCCAGCTCTAGCCCTGGTCACTACAGGGTGTAGTGGTCTCTAATGGTTCCTAATATGACGGAGGAACACAGATGTTATAGCCTTCTTTGGCGATCACATCTGTGTGATTTCTAGTGGGTCCTTGTGTAGGCTATGCAGTATGTTTGTAGATTGCATTGTTCAGTGATTTCATTTAATACATTCCAAGATCACATTTGGCCTTTTGCGATTAAATTTGTGACTAAATCATATTTGGCTTTTCGTGATTAAATCATTGTTCATGACTCATCCATCCAAGAGGAGGAAAAGAACACAACCTGATGTTTTGATGGTTTATGTTCTGAAAAAATGTAACTAAAATCACAAACTGCAATGAGTTGTCATGACCCATATGTCCCTGTTCCCAATTCGGAGGGGATAATGTCCAAATACAAACACAATTACACATATGTATAGACATAGACGGATTAAGAGACGTCGGGCCCTGGGCACGGACATGTAAGCCCCCCCACTCCGGCTGCCCGCGCAGAAAGTTGTGTACAAGTGATGGCAATCAAGTCACCAAAAAAAAAAATCACCAAAACGTCTTCCCAATCTAATGTGAATATCACCAAATTTACTGCCACACAAGAAAACTCTGAACAATTAATACATTAAAATTCTGGCATTTATTTATTGTCCACAATATTTACTTTAATTTTATTCTTCAGTTTTATTCATTATTTTCACTGTCACATGTAACGTTCGCGAATGAACATTTCAGTTACGACATTTCACGCCGTAAAAATGAAAAAATTAAACCGCTCTCAACTACAAATGAGATAAAGTTAAGCCATTTCGATTATTAACAAAAACAAAGCCTAAAAACAATTTACAGCAAGACTGTGTCTATGAGTTTAAATTAACCATTAAATCTTCTTACTTTAACCAACTTAACCAAGGCATTTTCTCCTGGTTTCGCGTCATGCGAAATCATCCACGATATCGTGGTCCAGGCCATTAGTCAGTTCGCTCTCAACTGCCGTGAGAGACAGCGATTTCGGACGTTTTTGTGTCATCTTCGTCCTCAGCTCATTTTTAATTGTGGATAGCAGAGAGAATGACCACTCACCTTCGCAATTACTGACGGGCTGAGTAATAAACAGCCTTATCTAAAAAAAAGATGCTTCCTTGGTTTCTTTTCCTTTCTTTCTTTTTTTTTAGCTTTCTTTTGGCTGCTCTGCTTAACGTCCACCGGTGCTCCATTTTGAATTTATGAACGTTTCGCGCTTGTAAAAGGATTTCACATTTTAACAGATAAGAATTTATCGTCACCCCACTTTCTCCAGAGCAAACTTTAATAGCGTCCTCTATCGACCAGTTTCTTTATTCATTAATCTAATGGGAATGTGGGCCCCCATAAAATAGGTCTATGCAAAATATTTCTTATATTCTTGTAAGAAATCTCACTTGTCCCAGTCAAGGGCTAACACTGAAACATACTTCACCCCCCTCTACCCTGCCTTTCCCCCTAAGTTTTCCCTTAAAAGGATTTAACATAAGATAACACATTTTTTCCTATTGGAGGACAATAACGCACAAATATTCTGTATCTGCGGGTCTCAGCGCTTCACTGAAGCTGCATTGCACTTATATTGAAAAAATATTCAAACCCAGGGCGCAATGTTTGTATGGTCACAGCATTACTTCAAATGGACATATCTATATCAAGTACATATTTTATACACGTTTCCCGGTTATTCACGGATTGTCAGAAATCTTTGGATCTCCACTAGAATTTAAAATGGGCCTGAAGTTTCACAAGTTTGAATATAGCAGCTGCATTTGATGGACTCCAATTGAGGGCCTCTTGGGCTTAAAAGGAAAAAGGAGCCTATAATCAAGTGACAAAAATAATAAATAAAACTAGACTGCATTTCCGCAGAGAAAATGCAAAGTGTGCTTGCTCAAATGTTGCCAGCAACAGTGAATGGACGTCTGTCTGTCTGTCTCTCTCTCTCTCTCTTTCTCTCTCTCACACACACACACACACACACACACACACACTAGAGTTGCAGTCTGGCAGAGTGTAGGTAGTTAGTCTGTCTGTCTCTCTCTCTTTCTCTGTCTCTCTCTCTCCCTCTCTCTCTCACACACAGAAGCACACACACAGGTATCATCTGACATTGTTTAAAGAAGCGCTCTGAAATTTGTCTATACCGGCCTGTTAAATCGCTGACGTTGTATTTTTACCAGTAAGAAACACAGACACGTGCCTTGTGTGAGAGTTCATTTTGTCTGGCAGGGCTTTTGCAAGTTTGTTTGTGTCTGAGTCTCTTATCAGCAGCACCTGCATTGTCTACCAGTGCAGAGTGTTCTATCGAATCCTAATCTAGAATGTTTGTAGCAGCTTAAAAACCAAACATTCTAATGACAGTTACACTCAGTTATAACTGTCAGTCTCTGCTTCTCTCTCTCTGTCTCTCTCTCAATTTTTTTTTTTCAATTCAATAAGCTTTATTGGCATGACTGTAGATTAACAATATTGCCAAAGCCATTACAAATTTACAAATAATTCAATAATACAAGCACAATAATAACAGTAATAATAATAATACAATAATAACAAGTATAATAAAAAAAAGTAAGTCAGACAATTATGGAAAAAAAAGAAAATGAATAAAGAAAAGAAAAAATGCAGATTGTGAGTTATGAGGACTGTAAATACAGACAGGTGTGTCAAACGTTGTGATGGTTGTCCCTCAGGCTGTGACATAATCTGACATATTTAGCTGCTGCTAAGCTGCTGACTCTGTTCTCTCCAAGGATGTGTTGCATTTTGGTTTGATCAGGCAGAGAATCGAAGTCAGTGACTTAATGTTTTATTTTTGAGAGGAACTCGGCTCTGACGTGTTCATATTTGCTGCAGTGCATCAGGAAGTGTGTCTCTGTCTCCACTTGTCTGTGTGGACAGAGCTGACACAACCCTGTCCTCTCTGGGCAGCCAGGTCTGCTTGTGTCTGCCCGTCTCTATGGCCAAGCTGTGGTCACTGAGTCTGTACATGGTCAAAGTCTTTCTCAGTTTCTCATCAGTCACGGTGCTCAGATATTCTGCCACCGTGTACTGTCTGTTTAGAAACCAAATAACACTGAAGTTTGCTTTGCGTTTTTGTGGTAGATGTCCAATAGTTAATGTAATGTTCTTTTTGTTTTTTCTATAATTTGGTGGGTCCAGATTGTGTGAGGGCTGTCCTGAGGTCTTGTGCTGTTAGAGGAGCTGAGCCTCAGGATCAGCTGGCTGAGGGGCTCTTCTCCATGTTCTCCTCTTGGCATTGCAGAGCTTTGTAGTGGTAGGAGTTGGGGTCACTTGTTTTAAGATGTTTATAAAATTTGATGGCTCTTTTTTGAATCCTAATTAAAAGGGGGAATTGGCCTAGCTCAGCTCGGCATCCGTTGTTGGGGTGTTCCTGTGCACTCTGAGGATGCTCTTGCAAATCTCTGTGTGCAGGATTTCAATAAGGTGTTTGTCCCATTTTTCAAAATTTTGATTTGCAAGAGGACCCCCACCCTCACTACCATACAGAATAATTGGTTCAATTATAGATTTGAATATTTTGAGCCAGATTCTAATGGGTATATTAATGTTAGAAGATTTCTTTATAGCGTAGAAAGCCCTTCTTCCCTTCTCTCTGAGATCATCAACAGCCAGATTAAAGTTTCCTGTGGACGTGATGTGTAGTCCTAAGTATGTGTAGTCGTGTGTGTGCTCCACCTCATGAGAGCCCAGGAAAAACCTGGTTTGGTTTCCCTGACCCCTGGGTGGTTTCTGGAATATCATAATTTTGGTTTTGTCCAGATGAACTGTCAGGGCCCAGGTCTGACAGAAGGTTTGCAGATGATCCAGTTGCTGTTGCAGAGCTTCCTTTGATGGAGCCAGCAATATGAGATCATCTGCAAAAAAAAAAAAAGTAGGCATTTAATCTGTGTGTCAGACAGAGTGAGACCAGGGATGTCAGATAGTTCTAGTGATTCAGCCAATTCATCAATATAAATGTTGAAGAGGGTGGGACTGAGACTGCAGCCCTGTTTCACTCCTCTACTCTGGGGGAAGAAATCTGTTTCCATGTTGTTAATTTTAACAGCACATTCCATATGTGTATACATGGTTTTAATGATGTCATAGACCTTCCCCCCGACACCCTTCTCAATTAATTTTAGGAACAGACCATCATGCCAAATTGAGTCAAATGCTTTTCGGAAATCTACAAAACAAGAGAAGATTTTCTTCTTGTTTTGGTGGACGTGTTTATTAATGAGGGTGTGAAGGGTGTAGATATGGTCTGTTGTTCTATGTTTGGGTGTGAATCCTATCTGGCTCTTGTTCAGGACGTCATGTTCTCTGAGGAAGTCTTGCAGTCGGCTGTTTAAGATGCTGCAGAACAACTTCCCCAGGTTGCTGCTGACACAGATGCCTCGGTAATTGTTTGGGTCGAATTTGTTTCCACTTTTAAAGATTGGTGTGATGATTCCTTCACTCCAGAGGTCAGGGAAATGTCTGACACCCAGAATAAGATTAAATAATTTTAATATGGCAATGTTAAATTTATGGTCATCAAATTTTAGCATTTCGTTTAAAATGCCATCAGGACTGCTGGCTTTCCTTGGCTGCAGCGCCTGGATTTTAGCCAGTAGTTCTGCTTCGGTAATTTGGTAGTCTAGGGGGTTCCGGTTGTCTTTAACGACTGATTCTAACATTTGTAATTTATTGAGGAGATTGTTTTGGGCCGAATTCAGGGGAACAGCAGTATAAAGATTTTCAAAGTGATTTTTCCAGATGTCACCATTTTGAATAGCCAGTTCTTCTTTTTGTGGTTTGCTGAAAGAGTGCCATTTCTTCCAGAAATCATTGGAGTCAATGGACTCTTCAAATATTTGTAATTGATGCCTCACATGCTGTTCTTTTTTTAGTTCTGAGTGTTTTTCTGTATACTCTCAGTGTTTCCCAGTACTGGAGGCGGAGCTCAGGGTTGTCAGGTTGTCTGTGTTTTTGATTTGATACATTTCTGAGAGTTTTTCTCAGTTGTCTGCATTCTGTGTCAAACCACTCATCATTGGTCAGGTCTTTTGGTCTGTGGTGCTGGCGCTTTTTCAGACTGGATAAGTCTGCCACATGGTCAAATATGTTGTAGATGTCCTGTACAGCCTGTCTGAGGCCGTCCTGACTGAGGGATCTGAGGTGGAAAAAAACAGTCTAAATGGGATTGAAAGATTGGATTTTTGATTGCTGTCTGGTATTCGTCTTTGCTTTTGTTCGTCCATTTATAAGGTTGTTTTCTGTAGGTCAGATTGCAGGGTTCTACTGTGTGAGGGTCGTTTGCTGTCGCTTTAATGTGGAGTGTGATTTTACTGTGGTCTGATAAGGGGTTAAGGGGCTGACTGTAAATGCTCTCAGGTAGAAGGGGTCCAGGTCGGTGATGCCATAGTCTACTGTGCTGTTGCCAAGAGGAGAGCTATGGGTGTAAAGACCGAATGAGTCCCCCTCGAAGCCGACCGTTAACCATGTACAGACCCAATGTTGCAGAGCTGCAACAGCTGTTGTCCACTTTTGTTGACAGTTTTGTCAAAGTTGTTTCTGTGGGGGAGTGAAGGGAGGGGGTGCTGACTTGACCAGGTATATGTTTGTCTCCCTGTGTGCTGATAAAATCTGGTTCTGTACCAGTCCTGGCATTCAGGTCTCCACAGATCAGTACACTTCCTGGGCCTGAAAGTAACTAATCTCATCTTCCAGAATGGAAAAACTGTCTTCATTAAAATAAGGGGATTGTGATGGGGGATATATGCTGCACACAGGAATACATCTTTATTTGTGGTGATAATGTCTTTTTTAATTTTGAGCCAAATTGAAAATTCTCCTTTTTGATTAATTCAATGTATTGTCTGAGGTTTGCCTTATACCAAATCAGCATTCCTCCTGAATCCCTTCCTTGTGTTACTCCCTTTAGTTTGCTGGACGGGGACATTATCTCTATGTAGCCTGAGGGACAACCAGTGGAGACATCTCCTCTACACCAAGTCTCTTGTAATATAAACACATCTGAATTTCCTAACTCTCTAATAAAGTCTGAGGTCCTGCTCTTAAGGCCAAGAGCAGAAGATCTCAGACCCTGAACATTCAAACAAGAAATAGTAAAAGATTTGGATTTCATTATAATTAAAACTCAAAAGGCTGCACTTGGTGATCAAAATGAGATAAACCACTAAGTCAAAGAAAATAATTTAAGAGTATCTACATAACATATTATAAAAGCTAACAATCCAATAACCGGTATATTAAATAATCAATACTTATGTACAATGTAAGTGTCCTTTTTTTTTTTTTTTTTTTACTGTATGAGGACAAGAAATACTCTCTCTCTCTCCCTCTCTCTCTCTCACCCAATCACCATCCCCACCCACACACATTGTCACACAGCGATCTGAAATTTGTCTATTCCGGCCTGTTTAATTGCTTACGCTGAATTTTTACCCGTGATAAACACAGACAGATGTATGTGTGTGTGTGTGTGTGCGCGTACACGTGAGCCTGACACAGCAGCTCCTCTATGTGTGTGCCTGTCTCTATGGAGACAGCAGCACCCATGTGTGCTTGCTTTCTCACAGGCGCTGTGAGACAGAGAGGAATTCAAAGAATTTTTCATTTCCACTGTCTGAACTACTGCCATTTTCTGGCAGACCGTAGGTCCTATTGTGAAAACAAAAATACCGTGAGTGAGAGGACACTCTGTTGAGCGTCCCCATGAATTTGTTTTCTTGTAGGATCAAGTATGTGGTCAGGGTGGTAATTTCAAAAAGGTGTATCTCAACTGTCTGCTCCTGTTATAATGGCTGCCTATGGGGGAGTTGGTCAGTGACACTGTCCGAACTACTGCCATTTTCTGGCAGACCGTGGGTGCTATGGTAAAAAACAAAAATACGGTGAGTGAGAGGAGACTCTGCTGATCGTCCCCATGTATTTTTTTTTCTTGTAGTGTAAAGTATGTGGTCAGGGTGGCGATTTAAAAAAAGAGGAGTTTGTCTGCTCTCTTCTCAAAATTTTCTGCTCCTGTTATAATGGCTGTCTATGGGGCAGTTGGTCTGCGCTCCTGTAAAGCGAGGGCGCCTAGAGTCTCAAGCTGTTTTTCTTCCACAGTGACATTTTTCAGGCCTGCACAAATTTTCCTACGTTGTGATGTATAATTTGTGTGTGTACGTGGGAAATTGTGGCCGGGGGAGCGATTTCAAAAATTTTTTTCCCAGGCTTTTCTCTGCTGCTCCCACTCTAACGTCTAGAGTGGAGGAGTGCATTATGACATCAACACTCCAAAGTTCTACCCATTCATTTCAATGGCACCCAATTTCGCCGGAAAAACGCAAATACCAAACGAACGACAACGGATATTGTAACCATTTGAACAAGCCATCATGTTCAGATCGGCCTGGACGTCTCAGAGTTGGAAAGGTGTCTCTATCTCGAAAGCCCTAGGAGGAGTAGGGGGCCACAGAAATGAGTGAAAAGGAATAAGAGGAACTAGACTGCATTTCGCAGAGAAAAATGCAAAGTGTGCTTGCTCAAATGTTGCCAGCAACAGTGAATGGATGTCTCTCTCTCTCTCTCTCTCTCACACACACACACACACACACACACACACACACACACTAGAGTGGCAGTCTGGCAGAGTGTAGGTAGTCAGTCTGTCTGTGTCTCTCTCTCTTTCTCTCTCTCTCTCTCCCTCTCTCTCACACACACACAAAACACACACACACAGGTATCACCTGACATTGTTTAAGGACAAATTTCAGAGCGCTGCGCTCTGAAATTTGTCTATACCCTGTTTAATAGCTGGCGCTGTATTTTTTTACCAGTAAGAAACACAGACAGATGTGTGTGTGTGTGTGTGTGTGCGTGGCTCTCTCTCTGCATCTGTCACACATGATCATGGTTTAGACATGGAAGTGTCTTTAACATCATTTAGAAGGGAGATTTCTCCTTTCTACCCTTTTATATGCTTTTCAACTTAATTCAAAACTCATCTGGAACTGCCACAGTCTCTTCTTCTCTCTCTCTCTTTCTCTCCAAATCACGACCCCGAAACACACACACTGTCATGGTTTAAAAGGAGTCCTTCCTTTAGTCATTTTATGGCACAGAATTTTTGTGTGTGCGAGTGTGTGTGTCTGCCTTGTGTGTGTGCGTGTATTTTGTCTGGCAGGGCTTTTGTAAGTTTGTTTGTGTCTGAGTCTCTTATCAGCAGCACCTGCATTGTCTACCAGTGCAGAGTGTTCTATAGAATCCTATTCTAGAATGTTTGTAGCAGCTTAAAAACCAAACATTCTAATGACAGTTACACTCAGTTATAACTGTCAGTCTCTGCTTCTCTCTCTCTCTCTCTCTCACACACACACAAACACACACAGGTATAATCTGACATTGTTTAAAGGACAAATTTCAGAGCACTTCGCGCTCTGAAATTTGTCTATACTGGCCAGTTTAATCGCTGACACAGTATTTTTACCAGTGAGAAACACAGACAGATGTGTGTGTGTGTGTGTGTGTGTGTGTGTGTGTGCGCGGGCGCGTGAGTCTGACACAGCAGCTCCTATGTGTGTGTGCCTGTCTCTATGGAGACAGCAGCACCCCTGTCTGCTTGCTGCCTCACAAGCGCTGTGAGACAGAGAGGAATTCAAAGAATTCTTCATTCACACTGTCCCAACTACTGCCATTTTCTGGCAGACCGTGGAATCTTATGGTGAAAACAAAAACACCGTGAGCGAGAGGAGAATCTGCTGAGCGTCCCCATGTATTTTTTTTTTTCTTGTGGTGTCAAGTATGTGGTCAGGGTGGCGATTTCAAAAGGTGTATCTCCACTGTCAGCTCCTGTTATAATGGCTGCCTATGGGGGAGTTGGTCAGTGACACTGTCCCAACTACTGCCATTTTCTGGCAGACCGTTGGTCCTATGGTGAAAACAAAAAAAAACACCGTGAGCGAGAGGAGACCCTGCTGAGCATCCCCATGTATTTTTTTTTTTTTGTAGGGTCAAGTATGTGGTCAGGGTGGCGATTTCAAAAGGTGTCTCAACTGTCAGCTCCTGTTATAATGGCTGCCTATGGGGGAGTTGGTCAGTGACACTGTCCGAACTACTGCCATTTTCTGGCAGACCGTAGGTCCTATGGTAAAAACAAAAATACGGTGAGTGAGAGGAGACTCTGCTGATCGTCCCCATGTATTTTTTTTCTTGTAGTGTAAAGTATGTGGTCAGGGTGGCGATTTAAAAAAGCGGAGTTTGTCTGCTCTCTTCTCAAACTTTTCTGCTCCTGTTATAATGGCTGTCTATGGGGCAGTTGGTCTGCGCTCCTGTCGCTTGAGGGCGCCTAGAGTCTCAAGCCTTTATCCGTTTTCTTCCACAGTGACATTTTTCAGGCCTGCACAAATTTTCCTACGTTTTGATGTATAAATTGTGTGTGTACGTTGGAAATTGTGGCCGGGGGAGCGATTTCAAAAAATTTTTTTCCCAGTCTTTTCTCTGCTGCTCCCACTCTAACGTCTAGAGTGGAGGAGTGCATTATGACATCATCACTCCAAAGTTCTACCCATTCATTTCAATGGCACCCAATTTCGCCGGAAAAACGCCAATACCGAACGAACGACAACGGATATCGAGACCATTTGAACAAGCCATCATGTTCAGCCTGGCCTGGACGTCTCAGAGTTGGAACGGTGTCTCTATCTCGAAAGCCCTAGGAGGAGTAGGGGGCCACAGAAACGAGTGAAAAGGGAATAAGAGGAATAAGAGGAATAAGAAAACTTAAGAAGAACAATAGTGTGCTTGCCTTGCAAGCACACAGCAGCCTTCGGCTGCTGTGTGCTCTGAGCAAGCACACTAACTAGACTGCATTTCCGCAGAGAAAATGCAAAGTGTGCTTGCTCAAATGTTGTCAGCAACAGTGAATGGATGTCTCTCTCTCTCTCTCTCTCTCACACACACACACACACACACACACACACACACACACAAACAAGCACACACTACAGTGGCAGTCTGGCAGAGTGTAGGTAGTTAGTCTGTCTGTGTCTCTCTCCCTTTCTCTCTCTCTCTCTCCCTCTCTCTCACACACACACAAACACACACACAGGTATCACCTGACATTGTTTAAAGGACAAATTTCAGAGCGCTTTGCGCTCTGAAATTTCTCTATACCGGCCTGTTTAATAGCTGGCGCTGTATTTTTACCAGTAAGAAACACAGACAGATGTGTGTATGTGTGTGTGTGTGCGCGGCTCTCTCTCTCTGCATCTGTCACACATGATCATGGTTTAGACATAGAAGTGTCTTTAATATCATTTAGAAGGGAGATTTCTCCTTTCTACCCTTTTATATGCTTTTCAACTTCATTCAAAACTCAGCTGGAACTGCCACAGTCTCTTCTTCTCTCTCTCTCTCTTTCTCTCCGAATCCACGACCCGAAACACACACACTGTCATGGTTTAAAAGGAGTCCTTCCTTTAGTCATTTTATGGCACAGAATTTTTGTGTGTGCGTGTGTGTGTGTCTGCCTCGTGTGTGTGCGTGTATTTTGTCTGGCAGGGCTTTTGTAAGTTTGTTTGTGCCTGAGTCTCTTCTCAGCAGCACCTGCATTGTCTACCAGTGCAGAGTGTTCTATAGAATCCTAATCTAGAATGTTTGTAGTAGCTTAAAAACCAAACATTCTAATGACAGTTACACTTAGTTATAACTGTCAGTCTCTACTTCTCTCTCTCTCTCTCTCTCTCTCTCACACACACAAACACACACAGGTATAATCTGACATTGTTTAAAGGACAAATTTCAGAGCACTTCGCGCTCTGAAATTTGTCTATACTGGCCAATTTAATCGCTGACACAGTATTTTTACCAGTGAGAAACACAGACAGATGTGTGTGTGTGTGTGTGCGCGGGCGCGTGAGTCTGACACAGCAGCTCCTATGCGTGTGTGCCTGTCTCTATGGAGACAGCAGCACCCCTGTCTGCTTGCTGCCTCACAAGCGCTGTGAGACAGAGAAGAATTCAAAGAATTCTTCACTCACACTGTCCGAACTACTGCCATTTTCTGGCAGACCGTGGTCCTATGGTGAAAACAAAAAAACACCGTGAGCGAGAGGAGAATCTGCTGAGCGTCCCCATGTATTTTTTTTCTTGTGGTGTCAAGTATGTGGTCAGGGTGGCGATTTCAAAAAGGTGTATCTCCACTGTCAGCTCCTGTTATAATGGCTGCCTATGGGGGAGTTGGTCAGTGACACTGTCCGAACTACTGCCATTTTCTGGCAGACCGTAGGTCCTATGGTAAAAACAAAAAAAATACCGTGGAGTGAGAGGACACTCTGTTGATCGTCCCTATATTTTTTTTTTTTTCTTGTAGTGTAAAGTATGTGGTCAGGGTGGCGATTTCAAAAAGGTGTCTCAACTGTCAGCTCCTGTTACAATGGCTGCCTATGGGGGAGTTGGTCAGTGACACTGTCCGAACTACTGCCATTTTCTGGCAGACCGTAGGTCCTATGGTAAAAACAAAAATACGGTGAGTGAGAGGAGACTCTGCTGATCGTCCCCATGTATTTTTTTTCTTGTAGTGTAAAGTATGTGGTCAGGGTGGCGATTTAAAAAAGCGGAGTTTGTCTGCTCTCTTCTCAAACTTTTCTGCTCCTGTTATAATGGCTGTCTATGGGGCAGTTGGTCTGCGCTCCTGTCGCTTGAGGGCGCCTAGAGTCTCAAGCCTTTATCCGTTTTCTTCCACAGTGACATTTTTCAGGCCTGCACAAATTTTCCTACGTTTTGATGTATAAATTGTGTGTGTACGTTGGAAATTGTGGCCGGGGGAGCGATTTCAAAAATTTTTTTCCCAGTCTTTTCTCTGCTGCTCCCACTCTAACGTCTAGAGTGGAGGAGTGCATTATGACATCATCACTCCAAAGTTCTACCCATTCACTTCAATGGCACCCAATTTCGCCGGAAAAACGCCAATACCGAACGAACGACAACGGATATCGAGACCATTTGAACAAGCCATCATGTTCAGCTCGGCCTGGACGTCTCAGAGTTGGAACAGTGTCTCTAACTCGAAAGCCCTAGGAGGAGTAGGGGGCCACAGAAACGAGTGAAAAGGGAATAAGAGGAATAAGAGGAATAAGAAAACTTAAGAAGAACAATAGTGTGCTTGCCTTGCAAGCACACGAACTAAAAATTAATGAATCAATTAATCAGGAAATCTCTCTCTCTCTCTCTCACACACACACACACACACACACACATATGCAGGCCCATGTTATATGATTGAGGGGCCTTTATGGGTCCTTATGAACCATGACTTTCCAGAAATGCCACATAAACAGCTCATTTGTGTGTGTGTGTGTGTGTGTGCGTGGCGGAGGGTCCATGTCTATGACCATGTGAGAGGCCCCTTGATCGCACTTGATTTGAACTTGGTCTTTGGATTTCTCCCCACAGAGTTGAAGGGCCCATATTACATGGAGCACCTCTGAAGTCCTGTGGATAAACCAAGGCGATAAACACCCACTTAAAATGCAACATGATGGTTTGTTTCTTGTAATGTCTTCAAAGTGAATTTTTAGGCGATTCCTTCAGTTTGCCAGCAGGACTTTAGTTATTGAAAGGAACGATTAGGCCCTTTGACTATGCAACAAGAAATACAAAGTGAATAGTGGTGACTTTGCGTGGAGGCTCAGGGCGCCCAAGGGCCCCCTGAGCCCTTGGGCCCCTGGGCCTGGGCCCGGTAGGCCCGTTCATTAATCCATCCCTGGTTGTACTATCTGACTTCTATGTCTAGGGGGAGACAGCGAGTTAGAAAAAATACGAGAAAGAAAGCTTTATAGTCATCACATCACATGCAGGCATACGCGCATACACACAAGAGTTGTATAGTAAAGAACTACATGGAGGCAACTTCGTTACAGTACTTAAGTAGTTTTTTGAGGATTTCTACTTTACTTGAGTTTTTTTTTTTTTTAACCGGGACTTCTACTCTACTACATTTAAAAGATAAAAAGTATACTTTTTCTTCGTTCCTTTGACACTGGCCACTTCACTACTCATTACAAATTAAAATATGTATATAATTCATCATTTAAGGATAATCTGGATGCGGCGTGTTCAAGAAGAACGACGGTGTTCGGCAGGGTATCTTAAGCGTTTTGTGCAGATGTTTCTGCCAGCGGACATGGAGCTGCAAATTTATGCATGCAATTACAATATTTTATTACTAGATGGCACACCCGGATCAGTTATTGAATATTTACATGCAAGCCGAGCTTGCACAAGCACACACCCACAATCACACACATACACAGACTTAGAATTGTGAATCTTCTTATTTTACTACAAATATATCAGTAACATATGGTTACCTGAAACATTTTAGTTGTGGTTAAGTTAAATCGTTTCCATTTGTCATTTGTGTAATTGAAATATGGCGATACCACATACTTTAAGTGATGCCTTGTTTGCTTTGAAAGCTATTATTGACTTTAGTTGGATTGAGAATGCCTTTAAATGTTTGTAGAAACTATCTGTGGCAATTAATAGTTCTACTGACTTTTTATGAAGTTGGGTGTGTTACCTTGCCTATGCAACGAGTTTACTTTTCATTTGTCAAGCTTCAGAAATGTTTTGCCCATTTGATGGCAGTGCTAGTTCAAAGGCTTTTTGTCAGGCCTCAATACAGAAAGATTTTTAGCAGTTAGGCCTACTCTTTTTTTTTTCTTTTGAAATAGCCATGAGTGAATCGTTTGATATTGGCCACTTTTAGGCTTGTTATAAAAAGAAAATAAAACCTGTACTCCTAAATTATCATTGTATTTTCCAGGAAAACATTTCAGAAATATCGGTATCGGTACTCTGTATCGCCAAGTACACAAAATAAAATACTCGTGCTCTTATCGGTTTTAAAAAAAGTGGTATCGGTGCATCCCTAACAGCAACCACTGTTTAATGTAACTATCTGAATCAGCACATAAATTATAGTATCTATATCGACTGTCCTCATGTCAGATCAAAGGCGGTTGGCACTTGTAATGGAAACTCGACCTGGCTTAATCAATGCAGCTGAATCTGTGATGCAAATTAACGACTTCACGTCTTTCTCAGCCAACCACAAACTGCCTCGGCATCAGGCAGTGCGTATATTAAAGGAATAAGCCCCGAGAAGTAGTGGGTTACAGTGATTTTATAACGGCGGAGGGGCGTTCTAAGGCACGACGCGCAGCGAAGTGCCTTAGTGCCCCTCCGCGTTATAAAAATCACTGTAACCCACTGCTTCAAGGGGCTTATTGCTTTTATAAAACGGTTACCCCACATATAGCCCATTAAATAAACACACACACACAAAAAAAAAAAAAAACCCCAACAATTTATTGGTAATAATGCAACAATAAAATTGAGAACTATTTGTTCTTCCACCAAGCAAGATCGAGTGGACAGAATGGTTGGCAAGCAACACAGACGCTAAGATTGCTTTTTCATCTAGCGCCATTATCATGTCACATCAGGCTATTTGGGATCGTTAATGTAGATATACTATGAAAGCAGGCTATTTGGTATGTCTCCTTCAGTCTCCCAAAGGCCCCTTTAAATAATTTTACGTTAGTTTTAGGTTCGAGTTTCCTTGTTCTCAACTTCGCCCTATCGGCCATGTCATTACAACCAGCAGCGAGAGTAGGGAACAAGATTTACTTTTGTCCTCCACTCTTGCCGGCGTCCAGGAAAATGTTGAATTGTGCATTAGTTTGCTAGCCAGTCAACTAGCTAGCGTTCACTACAGTAGATTTGGTTACCCTACACATAGCCCATAAAATAAACACACAAGAAAAAAAAAATCAACAATTTATCGCTAATACTGAAATAGTGAGCTAGTTAGCAACGTCGCTAGCAAGCTAAAGTGATATCGAAATCTATAATGCTATAGCTAGCTAGGTAGATAGCCAACTGGTTAGCGGGTTAAAAGGCTAAACTTCGCTAACACTGACATAGCGAGCTTAAAGTCTTGAAACAAACATAACCTAACGAGTCAGTCGAGCGCAGAGTAGTTGGTTGCGAGGCCAGGCGCGCAGGGATATTTCCTGCTGCGGTCTGCCTCAGACTACAGTGGGTTACAGTGATTTTATACCTGCATGGAACGCGGCTCAGCCAATTACATTTAAGGATGGGAAGCACCCGTTTTATATATATATAGATATAATGCTTGCTTTCTATGCTCAGTAAAGCCGCTTGCACACTGGACTCGAAACGAATTTTTCGCACGACTGATTACAGTCAATGTCAATGCAAAGACGCGAATGCACCGCGTTTTTGCATTGACTTTCGATGTATGCAGTGTCTACGTGTCCGAAAGTCGGACAGGGTTTTAATATATCTCCGTGTCCGAAAGTCATAAAAGTTCTAATTTTTCGAGTATTCCAGGAATTATTAGACGTACAAACTTGGCCATGTTTGTGTTCAACCTTCACAAAATGCAAATTGATAGCTATCGACTTTTCTTTGTCTTTTTGTTCATCTGTTTTCTTCCGTTGTAGATAGACAACAGTCTTTATTCGGTCTCTCTTTTGAAAATTAGTCAGATGGATTGAACAGATTCACTCTTTATTTCCACACCAGAGATAAAACAGTGCTTGTAGTCAGTGACCAAATCAATTCCATAACCATTGACATTGTGAATTAAAGATCGCTTGCACGATCAAGACTGTTCGACGCGAAATGCAAAATACTCCATGTCCGGCAGACAGCAGAAAGTAAAAGTGTTGATATGAGAACAGATTTATAAAGAAATAAAGAATAAAAATAGCTATATCATCAACAAGCAGAACATCCAAAAAATGGCCTGCAAATAAATAAATCGCAGTGTTCATTGGATGTTCTGTTTGTTGTTAAAATGTTTCTTTTTATGCTTCATTTCGTTATTAATCTGTTCTAATCGTCCTCTTTTTTTTTTTTTTTTTTTTTTTGGCTGTCAGACACGGAGTATTTTGCATTCAATGTCCGACAGGCATTGCACATTGTCCCGCGCCAATGTCGACTCACTTTATTGAGCAGAGCTTAAAGAGAAACATTGATTGAAATTCTCGGTGCTCATCTTGAAGAACTGCGCCCTCTTATCAAAACATTCACGTTTAATATCTAAAAGATTCAGTAGATTTGAAAAAATTAAAAACAATAATCGACTGTCGGACACAGATTTATATTGAAACCATCCGACTGTCGGACACGGAGATATATTAAACGCAGTGTCTACGTGTCCGAAAGTCGGACGGGGTTTTAATATAACTCCGTGTCCGACAGTCGGATGGTTTCGATATACGCAGTGTCTACGTGTCCGAAAGTCGGACAGGGTTTTAATATAACTCCGTGTCCGACAGTCGGATGGTTTCGATATACGCAGTGTCTACGTGTCCGAAAGTCGGACAGGGTTTTAATATAACTCCGTGTCCGACAGTCGATTATTGTTTTTAATTTCTTAAAATCTACTGAATCTTTTAGATATTAAACGTGAATGTTTTCATCAGAGGGCTCAGTTCTTCAAGATGAGCACCGAGAATTTCAATCAATGTTTCTGTTTAAGCTCTGCTCAATAAAGTGAGTCGACATTGACGCGGGACTTCGTGCATTTATGACGAATTTAGCGACTGTCGAACAGAGATCCTAAAATAGGCTACTCCGTGTCCGAAAGTCATAGAAGTTCTAATTTTTCGAGTATTCCAGCAATTATTAGACGTACAAACTTGGCTATGTTTGTGTTAGACCTTCACAAAATGCAAATTGACAGCTATCTCGACTTTTCTTGGGCTTTTTATTAAGTCTGTTTTCTTCCGTTGAAGATAGACAACAGTCTTTATTCGGTCTCTCTTTTGAAAATTAGTCAGATGGATCGAACAGATTCACGCTTTATTTCCACACCAGAGATAAAATGGTGCTTGTAGTCAGTGAGCAAATCAATTCCATGACCATTGACACTGGCCGCGTTTCCCAGTTCAGAGCGTTCTTAAGGAGATAAGAAGGGTCCAAAGAAGAGTTCAGCAAAGAGGGAGCCTTAAGATAAGAGTGTTTCCCAGATGGGCCATTCTCAGTCACGTGTGTGACCAAAAATGTAACAAATAGTAGAAAAAATCACCTCCAATTACAAAAGCATTGGAGGTTCATGATTAATGGACCTTGTATAAGAGTACTACTTATCCAAGTCTATCAAGTAAAAATGCTATTTGTTACATTAACTTTAACTACTTAAGGTCAGAGGTCAAATACGACTGGTCACGTGTGTGACTTCACACAGAAACAGGTTTTTCATAACTCTATTTGACTTCAAAAACTCTGAAGTTGAAAAATCTAGAATTTTCATAGTTTTGGGGTATGGAGAATAGCAAGGAATAAATTTGATACCTTTCATTAATTTTCAAAGTATTTCTTTATTTGATGACATCTGGTCATGTGTGTGACATTTTGGTTCACTTCTCAAAGAATGGCCCAGATGCGTTCTTAGTGCGCTTCTTAACAAGTGTCTTTGTGCCCTTCTTAACTGCCTTCTTAACTGGAGCTCAATTGATCAATCGATGTCAGAGTAACCGATTGTTCCACATACTTACGTGCACATAAATGAAGTTTTGATGCAACAAGTGGCATATAATGTTAAAAATGAACGTGCGTAATGCCATTGCGCACGCAGCAGAATGTCTGAAAACAAACGGACGCAAATAAAGACCAATAACACAGATAAGAAATCAGAAAAATAAGAATGAAAACATAAAACAAAATCATAACATTACATGTGTGAAATCATATAACATTACACGATACTGTACCTCATATAATTTCATATTATTTCATTTTATGTTTTCATTCTTATTTTTCTGATATAATTCTGCATATAATTATGCAGTTTACTTTGTTACTTTTAGGGATAGCAGCAAAGGTTATAGGCTTTGCTGCTATCCCTAAGAGTAACAGCTGATATGATGCTTGCCGCACTGCATGGTGGCCGTGGGCTTATTTAATTTAGTGTTTTTTTTATTATTTGGTGGCGGTGGTGGTGTTTGGGGGGGTGGGTGGTGTACAAGTGCTCAGTGGACTGGTTGGTGACCGCAAGGTGAAAGGGTGGGGATGTCCGAATCAGAACAGGTTGATGAGCTCCTGTCTGACCTGGAGACCGGCTTGGTGGAGTGCCGCTCGGGGTTCATGGTGGTGGTGGTGGTGGTGGGTCATCATTGTTCTCCAGGAAATATTAGGGAAAATATTAGAGAAATACAGTAAAATATTGCAACACATGGAACCATAGAAGAGAGATGTAAGTTTTCCCTCATTTTAAATGTTTAATGGGTAGTAGGGGTGCATGAAAGAAAGGGGGGGAGATAAAATAAGGATGAACTGTACGCACTGCATCAATTGCTGGAAATATGTCGATGATACCACCGTGTCCGATGTTGTGGTAAAGGGCAGCCGTACTAATGCTCAGGGCATAGTAGATCAAGTAGCAAAACGGTCACAATGTAATAGATTCAAACTAAATAGTGACAAATGTAAAGAAATGTGAATCTCTTTTACAAAAAGCAAGCCAGAGTTTGAGCCACTGCTAGAAAATGGCAAAGAGCTAGAGGCAGTCAGCTCAGCAAAATTACTAGGTGTAGTCATAAGTGATAACTTATCCTGGAATTAACACATATCAGAAGTCACAAAGAAAGCTGCTAAGAGAGTACCAGAAATGGTGTTAACAGGGCCATAGATGATATTAATATGCTATTTCAAAAGGCAGCCATTAAAGCTGACCTTAAACAAAAAAGGAAGCCTATTAAAAGGCAAAACATAGAAAAATGGTTTGATCAAGAGTGCAAGACGATCAGAGAGGACCTGAGAAAAATAGCAAATGGAAAACATCGGCAAACAAACAACCCAGCCCTGCGCATTAGGTATAACGGAATTTTAAGCAAATACAAACGTACAATTAGGAACAAAAAACAAAATTATACCCACATGAAACTTGAAGATATTGAGAATGCCATAAATCAGAATCAATTCTGGTATATGTGGAACAAATTCAGCACAAAGCAACCACAAGCACTACCTATCCAAAATGGTGACATTTGGAGAGCACATTTTGAAAATCTGTACAAAGGCATACCAATAAATCAAATTAACTCAGATCAATGCATCATGAAAGAAAAACTCCAAACATTAGAGGAAACAATTAAAGACAACCAAAACCCCCTTGATATGCAAGGTGCAGTGTTGAAATTGTTCAACATCGTACTATAGTCAGGACATTTTCCTGACATCTGGTGCAAAGGGCTGATTTCCCTAGTTCATAAGAGTGGGGACAAATCAGACCCTAACAACTTCCGTGGCATCTGTGTCAGCAGCTGCCAAGGTAAATTATTCTGTAGTATTCTCAACAAAAGAATACTAGATTTCTTAGAACAACACTCTATTTTGAGTAAAAACCAAATTGGTTTCCTCCTAAAACACCGCACCACTGACCATTTATATACCCTTTGCACTTTAATTTACAAACATGTACACCAAACAAAAAATGGTAAGATATTCACTTGCTTTATTGATTTCAAGAAAGCTTTGGACTCTATCTGGCATGAGGGGCTCTATTACAGACTTCTACATTGTGGTATAGGGGGCAAAATATATGATCTGGTTAAATCAATGTATTTAGAAAATAGTTGTGCTGTTAAAATTGGAGACAAACGAACCAAATTCTCCACCCAGAGAAGAGGCGTCCGTCAGGGCTGCAATTTGAGTCCAACTCTGTTCAATATCGATATAAATGAACTTGCTGTTCAGTTGGACCAATGTGCTGCTCCTGGCCTCTCCCTCCTAGATCGAGAGGTGAAGAGTCTGTTTTATGCCGATGACCTTGTCCTGCTGTCTCCTACTGAACAGGGACTACAGCAACAGCTGGAAACAGCGGAAAAATATTGTCAGAACTGGGCCCTGGTAGTAAATATGAAGAAAACTAATATTATGATTTTTCAAAAACGCCCCAGATGCCAAGAAATAAACACCAGTTCACCATAAATAACCAGATCATTGAACATAGTATCGTTATACCTACCTTGGTCTAACCATAACAGCATCAGGAAGTTTCAACATGGCAGTGAATGCACTAAAAGAAAAAAGCCGAAGAGCTCTAAATGCAATTAAAAGAAAATTTTATAATTTCCAAATTCCTGTAAAAATCTGGCTTAAAATATTTGACAGTGTCATCCAGCCCATTGCGCTATATGGTTGTGAAGTTTGGGGTCCACTCAGTCATCATAGCTATACCCACTGGGACAAACATCCAACTGAATCTTTACACGCAGAAATCTGTAGACACATTTTACTCGTAGACAGAAAAACACCAACAAACGCATGTAGAGCAGAATTAGGCAGATACCCGCTGATAATTAACATCCAAAAGAGAGCACTTCAATTCTTTAACCACCTTAGATCCAGCCCCCCTGACGCCCTGCACTCCAGAGCCCTTCAGACCCAAGAGCTGAGCCCAGAAAAGAGTCCCCTGTGTCAGCTGGTGCTGAGACTCACCGCCCCCCCTCAGACACACTCTGACCAGCCTCACACCAGCACTGCTTCCCAAACACCACTCAGAGTCAAACTAATTATTACGCAATGTAAAGAAACCTATTTAGAACATTGGAAAGAAGAAACTAAAAACCAAAGCAGATCAAAATTTATCTGGCCCTAAAAAGAAAATATGAACGGGCAGAATATCTCTCCACTGTCAGAGATAGAAAGCAGAGACAGATCCTCACCAAGTACAGGCTCAGTGACCACCAATTGGCAATCGAAAAAGGACGACACAAAAAATCATGGCAACCAAAAGAGAACAGGATATGCGGCCACTGCTCGACAGGTGAGGTAAAGACAGAGATGCACTTCCTCCTAAAATGTGAAAAATTCAAAGAAATAAGAAACACCTGGGGCACCCTGGTGGCTCATCGGTCTAAGTGCGCATACCATGAAGACTGTGTCCTACCCGCAGCGACCTGGGTTCGAATCCGGCTCGGGTCATTTGCTGCATGTCTTCCCCCATTCTTCTCCCCAACTTTCCTGTCTCTCTACACTGTATAACTATTGAATAAAGGAAAAATTCTGAAAAAAATAATTGAAATAAGAAACACCTATTTTAACAAATTTAGCTGCAAAATCCCAGATTTCAAAGTGGAACGAGCTCTCAAAACTAAAGATACTCTTGGGGGAAGGAGATCTTGCTGCCCAGTACATATCAGCATGCCACCACCTGAGGGACAGTGAGTGACCTAGACGCACACACACACACACATACACACCCCACACACACATGCATTCACACACACACACACACACACAAATGCATGCATAGGATATACTGTAAATATGAAATTAATATGCACATATAGAAATGCTTGTAAAAATATTAGATAATATGAATATTGTCACAATGAAATCCATTTTATTTATTTCAATATTTACTTATTAATTACTTATTATCGTTTGTATTATTTATGTACATCATCACTCACTGTTTTGTTACCTGTCTGTCCAAAAATGCTTTGGCAATATTGTATATAATACAGTCATGCCAATAAAGCTAATTGAATTGAATTGTATATATTCTCTTACAAATGAAGAGGGCGGGCGTCCCCGTGGACAACCTACTTTCTTTTTATAAAAGTTGTATTAGAGCAGTACTGGATTATGCTGCCCCAGTATTCTATATCGTTACCAAAGTATTTAATGTCAGACTTCGAGCGTATCCAGAAAAGAGCTCTTTCAATTATAGTACCCGGCGTAAGTTTCTATGACGCTCTTGATCAAGTTAACCAAGTATCACTAGAACAACATCATGATGAGATATGCACCTCTTTGTTCGAAGCAATTATGCAAGACGAAAATCATCAACTGCACAAACTCTTGCCGCCTATTGCCATTAAAAACTATAATCTTAGAGGGGCGCGTAAATTTAATGTTATCACTAAGACAAAGAGAACAACAAGAGTTTTATCAATTATTACGCTTCCAAATCATACTTGTAGAATTTTAGATTTTAGACTTTTTAATAGCATTAGCAAGTATTTTAATATTTGTAATATGTAAATATTGTGTATTGTTTTTATTTGATTATTTTTCCTTTGTTATTAACCAGACTCAATTCAGCCTCCTGGCTGCTATGTTCTGTCTTTTATAATAAACTAACTATCTAATATCTCCTTGCTAAGTGTCACATTGATTTGCCTGACGCGGCTGTATCTGCAGTGTTTCGTCGCTAAGAAGGGTGTTAAGAGTGCTCCAGACCCTTCTTTCAAATTCTTCTTAACAAAAGATCATCTTAGGCTAAGAAGCAATCTGGGAAACGCGTTTGCTTCTTAATGGAGCCTTAAGAAGGATATAAAGAAGCTCTTAGCGCTAAGATCTTCTTCAATGAATCTGGGAAGCTCGGCCAAAATGGTCATGGAATTGATTTGCTCACTGACTACAAGCACCATTTTATCTCTGGTGTGGAAATAAAGCGTGAATCTGTTCGATCCATCTGACTAATTTTCAAAAGAGAGACCAAATAAAGACTGTTGTCTATCTTCAACGGAAGAAAACAGACGAATAAAAAGACCAAGAAAAGTCGATAGCTGTCAATTTGCATTTTGTGAAGGTCGAACACAAACATGGCCTAGTTTGTACGTCTAATAATTGCTGGAATACTTGAAAAATTAAAACTTTTATGACTTTCGGACACGGAGTAGCCTATTTTAGGATCTCTGTTCGACAGTCGCCAAATTCGTCATAAATGCACTAAGTCCCGCGCCAATGTCGACTCACTTTATTGAGCAGAGCTTAAACAGAAACATTGATTGAAATTCTCGGTACTCATCTTGAAGAACTGAGCCCTCTGATGAAAACATTCACGTTTAATATCCAAAAGATTCAGTAGATTTTAAGAAATTAAAAACAATAATCGACTGTCGGACACGGAGTTATATTAAAACCCTGTCCGACTTTCGCACACGTAGACACTGCGTATATCGAAAACATCCGACTGTTGGACACGGAGTTATATTAAAACCCTGTCCGACTTTTCGGACACGTAAACGCTTCGATGATATCGAAACCATCCGACTGTCGGACACGGAGTTATATTAAAACCCTGTCCGACTTTCGGACACGTAGACACTGCGTATATTAAAACCCTGTCCGACTTTCGGACACGTAGACACTGCGTTCAACGCAATCCGTCGTGCGAAAAATTCGTTTCGCGTCCACTGTGCAAGCGGCTTAATACTACTATTATTGTCACTTAGGTTTATCGTTTTTAGTGGGGGAAAGGAATACAGCCTGATTGCTATGATCTCATACTGAGTTAAGATCACATATTGAAAATAAATGGGTAACGTATCTTGCATTGTTGTCCATGCATGTTAATCCCAAAATTTTAAGCAGCAACAGGGTGTAATAATGGGAACAAGCTATCCATCGTTTCTCTTCCCAATGATGCAGGCAGAAGAAATAAATGAGCAACATTGTATTTCATTCCAACTTCATAAGTTTGAATGATCTGGCGTAGTTTCGTTCTGAAATTCCATTCAAGTTAAGCTAATGGGAATAATTCGCGAATGCCCTAGCTAGCCAGCTAACTCATATTCGTAAGGCTTAATATAGACGTGAAGGGTGCAGAAAACATGCCTGAAGCAGCAAAGTAAAATGCAACATTCACGCATCATGCAGATATAAGACAGAGGCTTTTTATTCCAATTTTAAAGGTGAGGAGAGGAGCTCATTTGATTGGTGAAGATTTGACTCGGCTGTGTTAAACCCACTCAAGGCTTCTCTCCTCCTCTTTTGCCACTTGCGCCGGCAGGAGGGGCAGAGGCAGGACAGAGGAGTACTTGCGCCAGGCTGCACCGGGTACGAAATTGCAGCATACGCCTGGACACACCCCGTTGGCGCGGCGCTCCCCCCATTCGCCGCGCCTGCGCCTGGTCTACGGATTTAGAGCCCAGTGTGGAGGCGTCTGGGCATTGAGGAGACAAGTTTCTTGAGTTTAGCCATTGGAATTTGATCCCACTCTTGTTTAATACAGGCTTCCAGCTGCTGGAGAGTTTTGGGTCTCCTTTAACTGACTTTTCGTTTAATTGTGTGCCAAATGTTCTCAATCGGTGAGAGATCAGGACTGCAGGCAGGCCAGTTCAGCACACGGACTCTTCTACTACGAAGCCATGCTATTGTAATAGCTGCAGTATGTGGTTTTGCATTGTCCTGCTGAAATACACAAGGCCTTCCCTGGAGTAGATGTCGTCTGGAGGGGAGCATATGTTGCTCTAAAACCTTTATATACCTTTCAGCATTCATGGTGTTTTTCTAAAACCTGCAAGTGTCCCACACCATATGCACTAATGCATCCCCATACCATCAGAGATGCTGGCTTTTGAACAGAACACTGATAGCAGGAGGGGTGGTCTTTCTCCTCTATAGCCCGAAGGACACAACGCCCATGATTTCCAGCAAGAATGTCAAATTTGGACTCAGCTGACCACAGGACACTTTGTCACTTTGCTACAGTCCATTTTAAATGAGCCTTGGCCCACGGAACATGGCAGCGCTTCTGGATCATACTCAACAATGGCTTCCTTTTTGCATGATAGAGTTTTAGGTGGCATCTGTGGATGGCATGGTGGACTGTGTTTACAGACAGTGTCATGGTTTCTTTGGTGTACGTGTTGTTTGGACTTTTCTTTGCGGCTCTCGACCCGGGACGATATCGTATTCCTGGACTATTGAATTCTTGACCCAACTGATTGAGCTGGGGCGGCGCTTTCCCAGACACTATATAAGCAGGTAGTCCGGCAGGCCCCCTTCGGTAGAGTGTCTGTTTTTAGCTTCGCACTATAACCGAAGATATCTGTAGTCAGGATTTGTATGACTTTCTATCTTCTAATTATTTCTTCTCCCTTTTTCTATCTCACTTTGCTTCCGCGGTTTGGACTATTATACGTCCTTTGGAAGCGCGAGTACTTGCGTTTGGTCTATAGTATTCTCTGTATTTGTACTGTGTCCGAGCTACTCTTTTTCTCTCTGGTCGTTGCACTTGGCCTTCGTATGCTACTGGCCATTACAGACAGTGGTTTCTTTAAGTATTCTTGGGCCCATTTAGTAATGTCAATGACAGAATCATGCTGGTGAGTGATGCAGTGGCCTCTGAGGGCCCGAAGATCACAGGCATCCAGTAAAGGTCTTCGGCCTTGTCCCTTACGCACAGAGATTTTTCCAGTTTCTCTGAATCTCTTGACGATGCTATGCACTGTCGATAATGAGACCTTCAAAGCCTTTGCAATTTGATGTTGAGGAACATTGTTTTTAAAGTATCCCACAATTTTTTTTACGCAACCCTTCACAGGTTGGAGAGCCTCTGGCCATCTTTACTTCTGAGAGACTCAGCCTCTCTAAGACATCCCTTTTATAGCCAATCATGTTACACACCTAATGCCAGTTAATGTAATTACTTGCTAAATGTTCTTTCAGCTGATTCTCTTATATATTAATAGCTTTTTCAGCCCTTTTTTGCCTGTGTCCCAAGTTTTTTGAGATCTGTTGCAGCCAGAAAATTTGAAATGAGCTCATTTTGTGGAAAAAATGTAAAATGTCTCAGTTTCAACATTTTAAATGTTATCTATGTTCTATTGTAAATAACATATTGGCTCATGTGATCTGAAAGTCATTGCAATTTGATTTTATTCAAAATTTACACTT
Source organism: Gymnothorax javanicus (assembly GCA_029692085.1). Lineage (NCBI taxonomy): Eukaryota > Metazoa > Chordata > Actinopteri > Anguilliformes > Muraenidae > Gymnothorax > Gymnothorax javanicus. Next base: position 58,813 of record JAFJMP010000087.1, on the reverse strand, counting down.
CGCCCCTACTATTTCGGAATTTGGGTTGTATTTTACCTTAATGATTCTGTGTTGAAAGTTTGATGAAGGACACATTGTATGACTCATTTTATCTTGGCGTAATGTCATTACTCTACAAAAAAGGCGATGAAACTCTTTTTGAAAAATGAGCACATTTACGTAATCTGAATGAATATTCCAAGATAATAGCCAGAATATTATAAATAGAATGAATAAATCTCTTGGATATTTCATTAAAAAAGCAACACTGTGCTATAAAAGGTAGATTACTAATAGTTTAAAATAAATTGAGGCATACTTGTTCATGTGACAGGGAGTTTTATACAGTATTTTGAGTTTAGAACAAAAGAAAGCTCTTGATTACATAACAAGAGAATATTTGTGTTGTACAATGAAGGCATATGGGTCACCTGAAGAATCTATAAATATGGTTCAGCTTTTGTACGGAAAGTCAGCTGTTCAACTGAATATAAATCGTAAACTAACTGAGTGTTACAAGATCCAGAGAACTGAGAAACAATTGTGCCCTGTGATTGTAGTTTTATGTGTATTAGAATTTTGTCTGCTGTACACAGAATAAAAAATGAGTCCAGAATACCTGGTGTTAGAATAAGTACAGGAGAGATAGCTGAAGTATCAGCACATACAGGTGATATTACAGTTCTTATTCAGAATAAAAATTAATTAGATATAGTAAATTAATTATTTTGAAATGTAAGAAAATATTTCTGGTACAAAGTTAAATCAGGATTAAAGAGAAAATGTCTGGATAGGGCTTTGAAGACCAATTTATTTAAATATAGATCTACATGATAAGAAAAAAAGATAAAAATTCTGAGTATGCAAATTACAAATGGAAATTTTTGGGAGAGAGAACAAGATTTGCACAATTTTTGGGAGAGGAAGAACAAGAAATTAAACAAAAGGTAGAAAAGTAATAACATTATAAAACTCAAATCAATATTATGAAAACATTTGTAGTTTCAGAACTTATCTCATTTATCTTTCCCCATTTTGACACGTAAAACCAGATTGAACAAAGTATGAACATATTTGATTTAGAGCACATGTAGAGAAGTAACAAAAAGAGTTGCTTTTTACATGCAGAGAGTATGGTGGACCGGGAGCTGTAGAGTTCACAGTTTGCCTATAAATTGGAAGTTGTTTGTTTTCATAAAACTGTTGGATGTTGCATAAAAAGGGAAGGTAGCTGGGTTTGTGATGTCTAAACCTGGGTTAAAATGAGTTGAGCCAGAAAGGTCTTGCCCCACTTTGAAGTAATTTACATAGATTTTCTGGTTACGTTTTATGAATTGAAAAATGATTGGTGTGGACTTTCAATTAAAATAATTCTTAAACATACCTGCCAACTTTTGAAAGTGAAAAACCATAATCCTAATAATCCTAGCATGCAATTGCGCCCTCCTGTAGGTGGGGGTACGGGCAACCTCCCCTGGGAAAAAATTTGGGAAAATAGCTGCTAAATACTGCATTTCCAGCTCTTTTGAGGCAGAAATTTGACTAAACAATTCAGCTTCAATTTGACACTTTTGTACACAGAAATCCTAGAAAGTAGAACTTTTCATAGCCCAGGTAACATGCCCGTGATTACTGTGATGAATATTGTTATTTAGTTATGTCCAAACCTCTTTAGTACAGTAAGTGAAAGGACCAAGAAAAACAAATTCACAACAACTAGACAGATGGGTCATATTTAATGGAAACTGGGTAACTAGATCTGAGAATGTGTCTTCAGTATGCAACAAGTTTACAACTTATTCCACTGACCAAACAAAAGATATCTGAAGCATCTGTTAATTAAATACATCATCATTACACATCACATTCAACTAAAGTAATCAACTAGTATCAAAATATATTTGCCACAGTGTTACTGGTAAGTAACTTCAATTATGATCAAGACGTATCAACATTAATTTGCCACAGTGTTACTTGTAAGTAACTTCAATAATGATCAGCTGGAATCAACATAAATTTGTCAGTGTCACTGGCAAGTAACTTCCAGAATGATCAACTGGTATCAAAATTAATAGTCAAAGTGTTACTGATAAGTAACGTCAAATAATGACGATTTACTGTCCCTTATTTTCCATTAAGGCCAGTCCGATTTTTTAGCGAGAATGGTTCCAATTGAAACGCCTCAGCCAATTCCGTGATTCCTTATGATCTTCATAACCAGCAAGGTGTGCCGATTGTTTACGCAAAGCGAACCAACAGATTCTCTGCGATTGTAACAAAATGGCTGTCTTTGGTAAATATAAACTAGCGTTGAAGAGACGGGAATAAACGAACATGTTTCATGTTTTATTTTATCATTATGTTTTAAAGGGGCAAAAAGCGAAATCGTTTCACTGCTAGGTTTGCTGTTGTGCACTGCCTGTAGACCAAAACAAAGTGTGTCATGAGCCACACCTCCCTCAACCTCTGCTATTCGGCAGAATGACGGGCCAGTTTAAGTTTCCGCGGCGTTACTACTCAGTACATCGAACCTGAAATGCTCACTAAACTGCAGATTTGCGCTGATTGCAAATGTTAGCTGGCTGACGGGCTACTCACCTAACACAACCGTAACGCCGGGCCCATTGCTGGGACCGAGCCGCAAACAACTCAAGCTCCGGACATTAACCCATGTTGCGATTCTAGCATTAAATTTAATTGAATCGCCATAGCGACATGTGCCTAACGTTACTGTAACACTAATTAAAGCAGACATTGACTTTATGTTGTTACTTACCTGTCCAGGAGAGGAAGAGCTAGCTCCGAGTCAAACTGTAGCCCCTTTCGCTCTCGCAGTGCTCTCCACCTTGGAAATGCAAGGCCAATATTAATCCGGGTCCTGCCCCTTTCTTTATCCGACAACTTCTTCGCTAACGACCGTTGTTTATTTAGAAGTAATTTGGGTCCTGCTCATCTTCAGGTGAACGTTTGTTCGCTCTCCGCCATTTCGCTTTTTTAAAAAACGCGCTGCCACTGCTTACTGGCTATATGAATGCATTCTCGGGAAGGAGGAGGAGGCGATTCTGCTCACCGGCTGTATGAATGCATTCTCGGGAAGGAGGAGGAGGCGATTCACATGAACATACATGAACACGCAGCCGGACCGGGCTTGTAAACAAGGGGTGGAGATCAACACAGAGAGCGGGTATGTGACATCCTGCTATACTCCTGATGAAATTACGCCTCTCGTTCTTCACATAGAGATTTTTAATTCCTTCAATCTAGAAATGATGCATTTCCACTTATTGCCCTTTTAATACTATTCGTTATTTTCCGAAAAACCGGATTTTGTTTTTGTTCAGCCGTAAACCGGACTGTGCTTTTGAAAACCGTAACCATTACGGGCAAACCGTACTTGTTGGCAGGTATGCTTAAATATAAATCTGTTTTTTTTTTAATTTTTCCTTTATTTGATAGTTATACAGCGTAGAGAGACAGGAAAGTTTGGGAGAAGAATGGGGGATCACATGCAGCACATGACCCGAACCGGATTCGAACCCAGGTTGCTGCGGTAAGGCTTCAGCCTTTATGGTATGCACACTGAGACCGATGAGCCACTGGGGAACCCCATGTCACTTTGTTTTTAAAGTCTTAACTATGCAGGAAGTGAACTATACATAAAAATAAAGCATTCCAAACTATCTGAAAACTTAATACATTTTATATCTATTAGAAGATTGCCAGTGTGTGTTATTGTGGAGTTGTTTTGTAACCACTAAAAAATATCCAATGTCAAATTGTGAAGAGGTTGAAACTACCAATCATGTGTTAATAAATTATCTCACAACAAAATTAAGATGGAGAAATATACAGCTGGGATATTGGTCTGAAAAGGTATATAAGCTTGGAATAAATCATGTATCGTGCTTCATAAGAGAAACTATGCCTTGGAAAAGAAGTGAGAAAAGGAAGGTGAAATGATGGAATGAAGGAAGTGTGATGAGGGAAATGTAATATCCTTGTTTGTTCCCTCAAACTTATGTTTAAGGTCACAGCAGTTAACTTCTGTTTCGTAACTCCTTGAAGGCACATTTAAGAGATTGGGACATCCTTAAACGTGGCTGACCTCCATTGATTTCCTGGTCAGGCAAGGAACAAGGAGAAAAGGAGGAGCCATTGAAAAGAGGCCAATGCCGGAAAAAATACAGTGAACAAACAAAATATAAGGACAGTCAAATCAGCCCCTGAGAACAAGAGTGGTCTAACTCCATATTTGTCTTTTTTTAAGTTTTAATCTAAACATGATTCCTTAGTGGTCGGTTTGTTTAGTGCAATAACAGAATAACTCAGTGCAGTTCCAATACTATACAATAGGTGGGTCATATGTTCCACTCTTCAAGAAAGCATAAAGTGCTCAGTGCAATCGTGGTTTAAAATGAAAAATGAAAAAAAAAAGACTTTGATCAGTCTTGTTTTAATGGGCTCAAATAATCTAATTATTAAAAGCAGATGAGCTGTCCCAGATCAAGCACACCTGAAAAAATATGCCACTTAATTTGTAGCTTGTACAAACACAGTATTAGCCCAAAGAACTGCCGCAATCTCACCAATACAGGTCAGCCCAACATAATTTAGCTCCTCCTAGCCAGGAGGGGGCGGTACTCCTCCCCACAAACAAGTTATTCTTGTTTCTGCACTTGAGACACCAACTCAAACAGTGAATGCTCACATATCCTCTGAATCTCATAGCTGTGTGTTTCTCTCGTGGTGAAGATTGCTGACCTTCCCTCTCTCATGCCAGATCACACAGTTTTACAGAAGATCCAGAACCAACCCAAAACCCAGGACAGAGGGGCTGAGTGAATGTGGTCTGGACTCTGTGCAGGAGGGTCATTGTGTCAGAGACGCTGTAGAAGGACAGAGTTCCTGCCCTGTGATCCAGGTACACTCCTATTCTGGAGGAGGAGGGAACAGGGATTTCAGTTCTCTTATTATTGTGCCAGAAGACATAAGTGGAGGGAGAGCAGCGCAAACTCCAGGACTTGTCGTTGTATCCTTGACCACTGTCATTACCCCCCCCTTTCCTGCTGATCGATTTATATGATGCTGCTATATCGCCAATACTCCCACTCCACTCAGCCTCCCAGTAACAGCATCCAGACAGACCTTCTTTGCACAGCACTTGATACCAGACATCAAATCTCTCTGGATGATCAGGATATGACTGCATCACTCCCATGCGGTTCACCACTCTGTTCCCCCCAGACAGACGTAGGTATTTATTCGCTGTGTTGGGGTCCAGTGTGAGCTGACAGGAATCTGATGGAGGAGAAAGTTTAGACTTAACATGAGAAAAGACCTATTTGAGCTCCGCCTAAACTACATAATATGAAAAATACTTATTCAGTCGATAGCATATTTAAAAATTCTTATCTGTGAATGTGTATGTGCATGTATTTTTGACTGTTTCTGAGGAGGCTATGCGTGTGTGTGTGTGTGTGCTTGTGTGTGTGTGTGTGTGTGTGCGTGCGTGTGCGCGTGTGCGTGTGTGTGTGTGTGTGTGTGTGTGTGTGTGTGTGCGTCTCAGGTGAGTTTCAGAGGGTCTCACTCACACTGTAAGAAATCCTCTCTGGTCCTGGGCTCTGCAGTGTGGAATTGTTTCACTGCAGGGACAGAGAGACAGTAAAGAACAATTTTGAAAAACACATAAATACAGTGAGAGGGAGGGAGTGAGTATGAGGGTCTTGGATAATGCCAACACTGAGATGGATTTCAAATAATCTGTACTGGTGCAAGGTTAAACAGGCTCACTGAATGAGCAAAAAGTCATCACAACGAGTATTTGTCTTCAGTGGTGGTCCATCGGCAGAAACACGGGGCCAGCAATAACCTCACCTTTCACTGCTTAATGACCTAAACCTCTCGCCATTTACCTCTCCCGGTTAGCAACAGTTGCTCAGACTAATTGATAGATCCGACAAGAGTCTAATTTATTTTTGAAAGCCTTGTTATACATTGCACCATGAAACGATACAGCGTTTTCTTCCGCACATCAATGACTACGTAAAAAAAATTTATATGTCTTTATAATTTCTGTGCTCGTGTAGCTCGTGAAACAGCACAGATTTGTGTAAATTAGTTCACGAGGCTCATTGAGCAATAAGCCATGAGAATCCGTTCTATAGTCTGAATGTAGTGACAGCTAAAGGGCGTTGTTAGGTACGATGCACAGCTGAGTGATGGCAAAAATAATTGCTGCAAAGTCAGCGAACATTTCAGATTTTTTGCATTTATGTTTCCATCCTAACAATTTTGTATATTATACAACATTTATATAGGCAATTATACAGTGCCTGACAAAAGTCTTGTCACTTATCCAAGTTGTAGGAACAACTAATAATAACCTGACTTGTAGTTGATCAATTGGAATCAAAAATGGCTTATATGAAAGGCAAAGCCCTCTAGATTATGCGAAATATACCAAAATAGACTTTTGTGTCATTGATTGAGTTTTATAATTTAATTTGTACAGAAAGGTCAGATTTTGCTTGGACAAAAGTCTTGTCGCATTGAAAAAAAAATGTGGAAATTATACATACACTTTATTTTGAATACACAAATATGCCACTAGAATATCAGAACATAAAGCCATGGTGCCTTGGAAAAAAAATTAATATTATGTATGACTCCGTGAGCTTGGTGGACTGCATCCATACGTCTTGGCAATGACTGAGATAACTTGATGATGAAATCATCTGGAATGGCATAGAAAGCAGTCTTGCAGGACTCCCAGAGTTCATCAAAATTCTATGGTTTCATCTTCCAAGCCTTTCCTTCATCTTACCCCCTGAAATGCTCAATAATGTTCATGTCAGGTGACTGGGTTGGCCAATCCTGGCACGCGTTCACCTTCTTCGCTTTCAGGAACTGTGACATGGAGGCAGAAGAATGAGAAGGAGCAGCAGTATAAGTAGGGCAGCAAGAACTTCTTGATATTTCAGGCTGTTGATGTTGCCATCCACTCTGCTGATCTTTCTCACACCCCCATGCTGCATGTAACAACAAACCATGATTTTTCCTCCACCAAACATGATTGTTTTCTGGGAGAATCTTGGGTCCATGAGGGTTCCAACAGGTCTTGTAATGGCGACTGGCATGCAGTTCAATGGATGATTCACCAGAAAAATAAACTTTCAGCCACTTTTCCAGTATCAATCCTTTCTGTGAGCTGTGGGCCTTGGCAAATGCAATGCAGGTTTTTTGTTTTCTGTTTAATACAGGCTTCTGTGTACTAATTCGGCTATGAAAACCACTTTGAGAGAGAATTTGACAAACTCTTCTTGTAGATACCGGGATTTTTGGTGACATTTCCTCATGTAGCTTAGCTGTAGTTGAAGAAGGGCTAGCCTTGTACAGTTGAAGCAACGAACGGTCCTGTCAAACAGTTGTCATACCGGGTTCTGTCTGACCTGCGCTTGCCATGAACGTCACCGGTTTCTTCAGATCTTTTTCTCATCCCCTCCACTTGACATTTGGATACATTAAAGATGTCTGCCACCTCAGAAGCAGACTCAGTCTTCAGGCTCTTGATGATCAGTACTTTGGTCTGTGGTTGAATCTTTGGTATGTTGTCAGAGGTCTAGTCACACCTCATATGAAAGTCTGGTGTGCTGGGGTTATTTCTATACACATCTGGGAATGTGTTAATTACAGTATTTGTCATAGGTTAAACTCTAATCTGCGATTTGTTGCATCATCTGAAGAGACGACAAGACTTTTGTCCTAGCAAAAACAAATGTTATGAGCTTAGCCAAGCTGTGAACATCAGAACACTTTTTGACAGTTTCATTTTGCACCAAATTATTAATGTGAAAGCCCTTGACATTAAAATGGACCATTTATTGAAACAATTGATTGATTAGAAATAAAGTTATGTGCTAATTTTAGTTACTATGTCATGCGACAAGACTTTTGTCAGGCACTGTATAGGCAACAGGCATTTATTTTTTCATTATCATTTTTTATGATGGAAAATGGATTGTTCTTGGTCGTTCAGTCGATAAATTGTTTACTTGTTCATCAGGCAAGCTTGAATGAGAACAGCGAGAGGACAGTCGAGTGGTTAAGGGTAAGGTTACTGAAGCCCTACTGAACATGTTACCGCATGCCGCTGTTTGTTTTATATTTATACTTAATATCTTTCTATCAATTCGTTGCTCAATACGCCAGTAAGTTAACATAATTTGACTGCTCAAAATTGACAAAGGTGGGAAAAAAATTTCACTGGTCAAACACATGGCCCCTTCAAAAAAGAAATATTCGGACATAGTTTTCATGACCTGATCCAGACAATTTGACCAGTTCCGCCTTGCAGACGTCTTCTAGTTTCTCTTTCAGTTCAGAGACAGATTTCCTCAGAGCCTCAAAAGAGTTGTGTGGACTGACAATGATGCTGGGTAAGTCTCCAGGTCCAGGAGGGGCACAGAGAGACTGACAGCTCTGCAGACAGACAGACAGACAGACAGACAGAGATACAGGCAGACAGTAAGACAGACAAAGGATACTCTCAAATAAGATTCCAGTCATGATAATAACAGCAAACCTTGTAACTGAGGAACACACTTCATCAACTCCATACAGTGTACAACACAGTGCAGACAGTCAGAGAGCCAGTGATGTTACCTGGAGGAAATGGATGTGATCCTCTGTGTGTGAAAGCTGCTCCAGCTCAGCGTCTCTCCTCCTCAGCTCAGCAATCTCCTGCTCCAGTCGCTCCAGGAGTCCTTCAGCCTGACTCACTTCAGCCTTCTCCTGATCTCTGATCAGCTCTTTCACCTCAGAGCACCTTCTCTCAATGGAGCGGATCAGCTCAGTAAAGATCCTCTCACTGTCCTCCACTGCTGCCTGTGCAGAGAGCTGTTAGGAGACACAGAGAGAGGAGGCCGTACATTTTAACTAGGCCTTTCACTCAGCTCTTACTGGGACCCCACACAGCCTGTTCCCCACAGTGTGGCTCAGTGGGATTGAGCTCCACAGGGCTGGAAAGTGGCCCAACACTGGGCTCCTCACTGGCTGACTGGAGGAGAGCCCTGACTGAGCCCTGAAATGGCTCTTCCAGCAGCCAGCTGTTGTCTTCTCCTCTGGTCAGTACCCACCTTGAGTGACTGCACAGCCTGTCTCAGATCCTGCAGCTCCTTCTCTCTCTCCTGGATTCTCTGCTGGAATTTACTCTGTGTCGCCCCCAGCTGCCTCTGTAGATGGAAGAATTTTATGCACCACATTTCAATGTAGATTTTATCAGCTACTCATTCATATCACTCATTAAACTTAAGACTCTGACATGTTCAGACAAGACAGTTATGCAGTGAGCTAGTTTCCTCAAACAGGCCAAAGTTTGCATGTTAGATGATTTTGAGAATTTATGGTGATCTTGCAACTCATTGACATTTAGAAATCTAAGGACTCCCCACAAGAGGGTGCTATTAACAACACAGCTGCTAAACTGGGACTTTAACCATATTTGTGGGCATCCAATTTTTTCTTGTATTTACTTTGGGTTTTATTCTACCCCTTTAGGCCACTCTAAACACAGCAGAACTGTTCAGTGCAATGGAGCAACCTGCTCTTCCTTTATTGTGAAAACTGACCCTCACTCCTTTCTGCACTTCAGGCACTCTGGTGATCACACACTGCCTGTGTCATTAGAGCACAAGACTGTCCTTACAGAGTAATTCAGGCGAGGTTGACACTTGACTGATGGCAACATGGAGTACAGTGAGGTTATAATAATGCGGCTTTTTAAATTCTGTGTTCTCATGTGGGAGGATGTACAACCGCAAAGCACCCCTTTTTAAGTAGTGAAAATCTAATCAGCAAGACTTTATGGTGACCAGGGGAACAGACACGCCCACCATCCACATCACACCATCGATTCCCCTCCCCTTATCGTCCCCCCTGGCAGCACCATGGACAGCGCCGCTGGACAAGCTCCTTTCAGCACCTCTGACCGTTGCTTTACACTGGACAGCTCCCTCCAGTTGTGGCCAGGCTGATGATAAGGGCTCGCCAATCACCCGCTGCACGAGGCCACACACCTGATCCCCGTCTGCGTCAGGGAAACCGGCTATATAAAGCCAGCAGCAGACAGGGACAGGTTGGCGGAGAGAGCGAGTTGTGAATGTGTTACTAACCCCTGTTCTTTCTCTACTTTCCCCATCGGAGTCCGAAGGCGAAGAGACGGGGGACCCTGAGTTTCTGCTCCCTCCAGAAAGCCTCACTCTGGCTGCTACGCTACTACGTGACAGTGGCTAATTCCCCTGAGGGTCTTTGTTCTCATGAAGTTTATGTTCTTTTGGTTTATTCCTGTAAATAAAATTACCACCCAGTGTGCTGGGCTCTCACCAACCTGTTTCCCTGTCTGTGCCTGCTTTTCTGGTGTTTTGCCACAACTCTATGAGGTGAGCTGCGGTGGTTTTGTACTGTTGCTGGATATCTCTGTATTGCACATCTTTTTTTAGCAAAAAGCATCCTCAGAAATCACTGATGTGGTGCCCTACTGTACAGAGGACAAGGAGAATGACTTGGACTAAGAGGATTCAGTAAGGAAAATGGCACAATTCCGATCTTTGTGAAAAGAAAATGTTATTTCCAAAAAACCAGGCAGATATCCAAAATACAGCACACACTCTGGGTTCAGCTGTGTTAATATGAGATACCGACCTGCCCAGAAGTGGGCTTTTTATGTGATAAAGGGTCTTTGATGTAGGATAGACAGGGTAATTGGGCTGTATGCTCTCGAAGCCACACCCACCCTACATGTACCACCATGAACCTGAGCAAACGGCGTCTCTTTGGACGAACCAGTTCTCTGATCACTCACTCCTGTTTGCTATTTTCTATTAAGCACAATGCTGATATGTTGCAAAGACCTTTATCCCTTCTGCATTGTTCATATGGTAAGTGACCGAAACTGTCAGGCTGGCATGCATGGTTATCTCAGTGTAACAGACTTAAGTGGATAATCTTACAATTATGCCATAGTGTGCTCACAATAAGATCATTGTGGCCTTTAGGCCCCTTATTGAGGCCCTTATCCCGGCATTGCTCCAGTGGAGTTGGCCCCTATTTTGACTAAACAACTGTCAAGTACAAACCCCAATTCCACTGAAGTTGGAGTGTTGTGTAAAACGTGAATAAAAACAGAATACGATGATTTGCAAATTCTTTTCGACCGGTAATCAATTGAGTACACTACAAAGACAAGATATTTAATGTCCAAACTGATAAACTTTGTTTTTTTTTTTTTTGGGAATATTCACTCATTTTGAATTTGATGCTTGCAACACATTCCAAAAAAGCTGGGACAGGGGCATGTTTATCACTGTGTTACATCACCTTCCCTTTTAACAACACTCAATAAGTGGTTGGGAACTGAGGAGACTAATTGTAGAAGTTTTGCAGGTGGAATTCTTTCCCATTCTTGCTTGATGTACGTTGTTGTATGTTGTGCTTCGTAATGTGCCACACATTCTCAATGGGAGACAGGTCTGGACTGCAGGCAGGCCAGTCTATTACCTGCACTCTTTTACTACGAAGCCACGCTGTTGTAACACTTTCAGAATGTGGCTTGGCATTGTCTTCCTGAAATACGCAGCGACGTCCCTGAAGAAGATGCCGCTTGGATGGCGGCATATGTTGCTCCAAAACCTGTATGTACCGTTTAGCATAAATGATACCTTCACAGATGTGCAAATTACCCATGCCATGGGCACTAACACATCCCCATACCATCACTGATGCTGGCTTTTGAACTTTGCGCTGATCTCAATCTGGATGGTCCTTTTCCTCTTTAGCCCGGAGGACACGATGTCCATGATTTACAAAAACAGTTTTGAATGTGGACTCGTCAGACCACAGCACACTTTTCCTCTTTGCGTCAGTCCATCTCAGATGAGCTCGGGCCCAGAGAGGCCGGGGTTGTTTCTGGGTGTTGTTGAAATATGGCTTTCGCTTTGCATGGTAGTTTCAACTTGCACTTGTAGATGTAGCGACGAACTGTGTTAACTGACAATGGTTTTCCGAAATGTTCCTGAGCCCACATGGTAATATCCTTTACAGAATGATGTCAGTTTTTAATGCAGTGCCACCTGAGGGACTGACAGTCACGAGCATTCAATGTTGGTTTTCGGCCTTTCCAGTTACGTGTAGAGATTTCTCCGGATTCTCTGAATCTTTTGATGATATTATGGACTGTAGATGATGAAATCTCTAAATTTCTTGCAATTGCACTTTGGGAAACATAGTTCTTAAACTGTCGGACTATTTGCTCACACAGTTGTTCAAAAGTGGTGAACCTCACCCCATCCTAGCTTGAGAATGACTGAGCCTTTTGGGGATGCTCCTTTTATACCTAATCATGACACTCACCTGTTTCCAATTAACCTGTTCACCTGCGGTATGTTCCAAACAGGTTTTTTTTTTGAGCATTCCTCAACTTTCCCAGTCTTTTTTTGCCTCTGTCCCAGCTCTTTTGGAACATGTTGCAGGCATCAAATTCAAAATGAGTGAATAATTCCAAAAAAAAAAGAAACAATAAAGTTTATCAGTTTGAACATTAAATATCTTGTCTATGTAGTGTACTCATTTGAATACAGGTCATAAAGAATTTGCAAATCATTGTATTCTGTCTTTATTCACGTTTTACACAACATCCCAACTTCATTGGAATTGGGGTTTGTACTTCGGATAACTGTGAGCTACAATAAATATCTGAAATGCATTTTTTTTTCATTATTTTAATGTTTTAATGCATAAAATATTTAAAAATATACCTCAGACAGGCATTAAACAAATTTCAGAAAGCACAGTGCATAAGTCTTCATTCTGTAGCTAGAGGTCATATTTACATTTGCAATCACTCCTAAAGTGCTCGTGTTTTGTGAAAGACTTTGTGTTCTTACCTGTTTCTCAGTCCTTTCTGCTGCAGCTGAGACTGTATCATGGCCTCTGTGTTCATCCATCACACACAGCAGACAGATACACTGCTGATCTGTACGACAGTAAACCTCCAGCAGTTTTTTATGCTGAGAGCAAATATTATCCTGCAGGTGTCCAGTAGCATTGATGACATTGTGTGAGTTTCCTGGGTGGAGTTGATTGTGAAGTTTGATGTGAGTTTCACAGTAAGAGGCCAGACACACCAGACAGGACTTGACGGCTTTGTGTTTTCTCCCAGTACAGATATCACACACCACATCTCCAGGTCCAGCATAACAGTGAGCAGCAGGAGCAGCTTGGAGTCCTGTCTTCTTCAGTTTCTCCACCACTTTAGCCAGCATGGTGTTTTTACCCAGAACAGGCCTTGGAGTGAAGGTCTCTCTGCACTGGGGACAGCTGTAAACACCAGTATGATCATCCTGATCCCAGCAGCTCTTAATACAGCCCATACAGTAACTGTGTCCACAGTGAATAGTCACCGGGTCCTTCAGTAGATCCAGACAGATTGGACAGTTGAACTGGTCCTGATCCAGAGGATCTGCAGCCTGTGCCATTTTCCTGCTCAGACTGACAAAAATTAGTCTTATTTCAGAGAAAATGTGTTTTCCTAAAATCTAAATGATAAAAATCATGAGATAGTTCCTGGCTCGAAGCAAACTCCACAAGATCCTGGCCTCCGCTGTTTTACTGCTCACTCTGACAGAGACCGAGAGTAAAGCTTCATTTCCTTGAAATCACATGACAAAGTGTGGGAGGGACTTTCTGGTTCTGCCAAACAACTGCACAAGGCATGGTGAGAGCAGGAACTCAACCAGCTTTGTCTCCTACTTTCCAAAATATATTATTACCGTCATTTTGAGTTAAAAATGCGATATGGGGTGACCAGTACATTCCTAACATCCATGAACAAATGGAAATAATAATTTAGCAAATGAGTACAAATACATAATCAGAAAAGGTAGTTTGAAGCCAGTTTTAATGCAAAACTAGGAAATTAAAGTGATTATTTTGATCAAGCTGCAAAGCATTTTTAAAGCCTTATGATTCTCTTTTTCCCTCCATGATTGAGACATTAGCTATGAACTCTGCTGATCAGCTTACATTAGTGTGTTAAGAGTGTCTCTGATTAGGACTCATTATTTGCTAGCTTGTGGAAGTAATGCCTCTATTTCCCATGCAGTTCCTGACAAGAATTGGGTTGATTTTCTGACTCCGTGGCTGTGCCCTACAGCACTCACTGGTGCCAGATAGCCAGTTTATCTAAAACCTGCAGATGGAATAGTTTTGTAAAAGCTACTTTTTATAGGAAAACAAATGTTTGCATAATTATTTACTCATTAATTAATTAATGAATTCAGTCATTTGTTGATTTTCCCAACATGTCATACATTAAAGAATAAGCTTAAAAAAAAAAAATCCAAAAATAATTTTCTTGCCTTGAGTAGAATAAATAGCATCATTGAAATGGTATATTCCATAGACTGTATAAAAAGATGGACGAAGCAACGGTGACGTCACCCATTGGTTTCAGCATACCATTTAGGAATTGAAGACCTGGGTGCAAGAAGTACTTTAGTCACAAAATAACACTTTTGAGATATTAAGGGTCAAAGTTTTGAAAACATGCTGCAGATACTTTTTTTAAAAGATAACATTCAGTGGCGCCTGCTGCTAGTCCCAGGGGTTATACAAAGTAGACAGACACGTTTTTGTGGAAAAATAATGCTTTATTACGAAAAAAACAAGAAAATCAGTTTCGGACTTTTGGTACTTCTTACCATAAAATGCCTGGACTTCGTACTTATTGCCATAAAATGCATGGACTTTGGTACTTTTACCACACAAATGCCGTTTCAATCATTTTCTGATTGCCAAACAGTCATTTTTGCTACGCTTGTCACATGACACATACTAGCAGCTGATTGGACAGTCATGGACTTAGGCACTTGTTCCTGATGACGTCAAGGTCTTGAGTCCTTCTGCAAAGACTTGAGTATTACTTGCACAAAAATTCAGTAGATTCAGGGAAGGCCGTATATCAGTATTGAGGACTTGAGTACTTATATTGGGAAATTTTTGGCTTTAAATGATGCACGTGACACTCTTACTTTATGGTAGTAGCGTCAGCTCATTTTTTGGAAAATGTGACTTAAGTACTTCTTGCACCCAGGTCTTCAATTGTAATTTGTAATTTTGGAAATTTGAACAGCACCATTTTGTCATTTTGACACCGGATGTGATTCCTATTGGACGAGAGCGTGAATTGAAGATCCGGGGAGGAACGTGGCTCTGGATCTGACCGTATCAGACGAGGACCAGAGGATAGTCACGCCCCTAAAGCATATTCTGGCTTTATCCTTTATTCTTTAGTCTACTTGGGACCATAATTTACAAAAATGAACATCATGATATATCGAAGGAGACTTGAAACTAGCGATAGATACCATAAAATGATGTGGAAAATCATTAATGAAATAATAAATCAGGTGGCAAAGTAGGGTCATTTTCTCATAGACTTCAATAGCATTGAACCTCTCTCTGCAACCTCCGACGTCACCATCTGCTGGTCATTAAATATAGTGTAAATTTTTGAGATTTCCGCATCGGCCTCACTTTTTAGACCTGGGTGCTGCGTCCATCTTTTCATACAGTCTATGGTATATTCGCTATCGCACCTCTCCCAGGTAGCTCACTTTAGCGTGCAGAGCACAGTTTTGACTGCGTGTTGCTGCCTTTGTGCCAAAACTGAAAGTTAAAGGTAAATCAGGTAATGACAGCCTCTGTATTATAACCCTCAGAAGGTAGTATACGCGTCAGCAAGGTCAGTTATTTTCTTCTCTCAATTACTTGCAATGGTAGTGATTTTTATTCTCTTGATGGTTCCCTGACAGACTGGGTCCTGGCCTATTTATACATTTATATGGGGCAAATGTTGCCTGATCCAAATCCCCTAGTATAGACACCTCTAAATGGAGAGGTCCTGGGTTTTGTCCAAAATGAAGCCCTGGCCATAATTCATTTGTGATTTTTATAATGTTGTACTGTATGAGAGTAATATATACTGCACATGTAACCAACATAATTTGTGGCGTATTTTCACAATGACACTTTTGGGGATAAAGGAACTTTGAAACAGATGGAGCTCGAGCTCCCATTAATGATAAAAATGACTCCCTAGTCAGAATAAAGTTGTGACAGTCAAAAAGCAGAGAGAGAGAGAGAGAACAACTGAAGAAGAAATGCCAGCAAGGCCAGCGCAGTGATTCACCATGAGTCTCAACCAATTATCTGGTCTCACTTAGGAACCCTGTCATCATCTACTGTATCAGTGAAAAGATTCAACACACCCAGTTTTTATCCCCCCGCCGGGTAAATGTCCAAAAGGGGGATTATGTTGAGGCGCAATCCGTATTTCCGTCCGTCTGTCTGTCCGAATCAGAGGGTACTTGGCTGGTGAAGTCAACTCCTCCCACAGTTTTCAAAGGATATCCCTCAGAATTTGCGCACATGCTGAAGATAGATTGTTGATTTGCATATCGCAGTCGTGACTCCGGCAGGGGATGTTGTGTTCTCAGAGCAGTTTTATTAAACATGAGGAGATTAGAAAACAAAACACAGTTTATTTTATATATAAATAAGATTAACATCTTAAATTCAGCAAATTGATCACAAATTGCAATAATTACTGCACAGCATACTCATGTAATGTTTATCTTGGTTTTGAGAGTTCATACCAGCACAGCCGTAAAAGTTCTCTCAGCTGTGATGTGCTTAAGGGAGTGACCACTCTGTCCAGTGAGCCCAAAACTAGTTTCATTTCTATTAACATTGTGGCAAATAGAAAAAATTTTTTGGTCTTTTTATTTTTTCCATATCTGGATTATTTTTTATCAACCCAAAATTTTGGGAATACATACCTTGTGTCATCATTTGTGGTTATTATATAGATTTACTCACTTAAGTTTTAGCAAAAAGACAGAGTGCTTAAAGACAAAAGTGTGTCCAAACTTCTGACTGGTACTATACTGTATATCAGAGGATCTCAAGCAGCTTACATCCTCAGGTAAAGCAGAAGTACAGGCAGTTTCGGTGCGGTTCAGGTTACAGAAAAGAATATTTTAAAAACAAGTCAATTCTTAAAAAATTTGCTTCCAAATTGCATTGAGTCAAAAATAATAAAGTAGTCAGTTCTCGATAAAATGCTATATTGTTGTTTTTCAGTGGAAATCATGTTTCCCAAGCATACAATGTAATGTTTCCTCGCATGTAATTTTTTCCCCCAATTTTTCCTTGTTAACCTGAAAGAATACTTCATGTGATTCCTTGCAATGTTATCACCTGGTGTATAAAACAAATTAGAAAAGCTATCACACATAGGGCTGTGTCTAGGAAACTATTCTTTAGTCTCTGATGACACAGCCCTCCAAGAACAGGAGAGCCTTGCCCGGTATAGGGATACCGGGGCCCCCTCCTGGAGCCAGACCAGGTGGCTGGGTTTTTCTCGAGACCTGGCCAGGCTCAGCCCCAAAAAGGCTATGGGTTGCCACATCTTTGTAGACCCATCACCTGCGAGGAGAGGAGTAGGGGTCGGGTGCATTGTGACCCAGATGGCAGACGGGGACAGAGAAACTGGCTCATGGGACATGGAATGTGACCACAATGGCAGGGAAGCTGGAGCATTTGCAGGAGTTTGAGCGGCACCGGCTAAATATTCTCAGACTCACCTTTATGCACAGCTCTGGCTCTGGAACCAAGCTCTTTGATAGGGGTTGGACTCTCTTCTTTTCTGGAGTTTCCCAAGGTGAGGAGCGGCTGGCAGGCATGGAGATACTCACATCTCCTCGGCTGAGTGCCACTGTGTTGGAGTTCACTCCGGTGAACGAGAGGGCCTCCGCGATACACTGTAGAAGTTGAAGAGTTGAATTCAGGCCAGGCCTGGAGGGACAGGAGGGAACTGTATAGGTGTAACACCAGGCCTCCAGTGCCCTCAATCACCGGTCCTGCAAGACCCTTCCCGCACTCCGCGTTCCACCGCATCTGTTTCCAGTTGTATCAGTAAAATTCCTTGCTCTGTATACCCGCGAGCCTCGCACTCAGTCAATGCGAAGTCTCCTTACTCACATAGGCCTTGTGAGCGTGTTGCCTATGCTACTCTTGTGTAGACATTATCTCTGCATATTTGCATATCTTTAGAAGCCCTGTAATAATACCGCTTTCCTTATTGTAAATGTGCAGCGCCTAATCATTATTCATCGTTTCCTGTTTGTTTTAATTACTAACAGCGCTGTTTATTCAGTTCAGCACATTATTGTAATAGTATTTAGACCCTCGTTTCCTGTTTGTTTTTGCATCCGCCTGTTGTGCCTTTACTGTGGCACAGCAAAGACATAATAAAACCCATCCGTCTTCAGACTGAAATACAATCCACGTTTGCTGTTTTTCAGTGCACTTTACTCACCGCACAGAAAAAGTCCTTCCAATAGGCAAAGAATCCACGGTCAATCAGTAACTTACTTTTCTCATGTTATTATTATGCAATAAACGGTCACTGTGAAGGGATGGGAAAAATTAAAACAACAAAAACTTCCGGCTAATACCCTTGCAGGACATGTGCATTGCTGAAATGCAGCTCAGACAAGCCTGACTGCTGAACTGTTGGCCTGCTACATTTTTAACTCTTAAACATTTTTAGTCAGTGGATTTCATTGAAACATGAGTTGAGCTAAACCTGGTTGAGCCAACAGTTGAGATATGTTATGGTGAAAAAACTCCAATGATTTTAATTCAATCTTTCAATTAGATTCTGTGATTCACAATGTGCCCGTGCCAAAAGGATGAGCAGGCAGTTAAAGGGTTACAGATCAAATAAATTGGCTCAGTAAGCTAATTAGCCATTTAATGTTTGATCATGATAACTGACATCAAACAGGGACACAATAACGATCCCTGGATTGTTTATCAAAAATGTTAAGCTGAGACAGGCCATGAAAATGATTTGGGCTCCCAAAATAATTAATATCAGACTTTGTAAATACTAAAGCTTGATTCTGACTAACATACTCTGTCACTAATTCTCCCTGCGCCTCATACTTGTTGACTGTAACAAGCAAAAAAAAAAAAAAAATTAAAACAACCTGCGTTCGATCCCCAGTCGTACCAGTGCTTGCAGTGGTTGGCAGCCTTTTCAGAGCAGCGCACAATTGGCTTCGCGCTGCAGGGAAATAAATTGAGAGGGATTGCCGGTTTGGAATCATTGAACTTCAGCATTGTTCGTTGCTCAAGCGCCTCCTGTTGGCCAGCCGGGTGCCCGTCAGTAAAATTCTAAGCTTGTTCATATTCAGGTATCCTCTGCCCTCGTTCTGAACTTTCGAACTATGAGTGTAATAAGAAGCATTGGCTGAAAGGCGCATGCTTCGGTGGAGAGCCGCATACTATCTTCGCTCTCCCAAGATGGCAACATGGGGTCGCATACAAGCAAGCTTGTGTACATAGTTCGCTAATTGGACATTCCAGATTCAGGTGGTATTGGAGATGCCAACTTTTCTGAATTAAAAAAAATAAAAAATAAAACAGGTCACATTGCCATCCCCTCATGCACGACATATATGAAGCTTAGTCCTGTAACTTTCTTCAGCTATCAGAGCAGTTTTAACTTTAGAGCTAAATTTCCACATTTGAAATCACAGATGCTAATTTATGTAACAAAGTCATTATAGTTATTAGAATTGCACCACATCCTCATTTAAACATGTACAGACTTCCACAGACTTTTATATTGAAGGAGCGCTGGGAGAGCGCAAGATATTATGTGGAGAGGGTTCATATACTGTACGTACATTCATATTTTAAACTTGTGCGTATATATTTATTTTGCTCATATTTTGTCAGTTTTATTTCTTTTCCAAATGCTTTATGCTAGCTACCCGTTTTTATCGATGGATATGCAAAATCACTAAAGCATTGTTTTGGACTGTACCATTTAGTCTCTGAACTTCCTGCTCCACAATTGCTAGCCCTCTTTCACATTTTTAATCCGAGCGTGAAGGTAACCTTTCCCTGGGCTCCGGGCAATTTTTATGTACAAACGTGCTTTATTCGTGTTTTGCACTCTTTTCAAAATGTGTTTGTTAAATACACGGTTATGCATAAAGTGTAATCCTATTGTTAATTTTTTTAATGCAAAATCCAAGCATTTTCATTCAAGTTTCGCTAGCGGACGTAGCCTTCTGTCCACGTGTTTTAACCTTGTGCTGAAAGTGTGCTATTGTTATTTGGCAGACGCCAGCTTAACTTGTGCTAGCTTTGGCTACTGGATTACTTCTGCCGTTTCACTTTTATGCAGGTATGTGTTATTTGCATTCATAGTTATGTTGTAATTGCATCCAAGCACCGTATTCTTGCTTGTCATGTTGTTATTTTTCATACGTAGATAACTAATGTATGCAGGTGGATGCATGGTCACTGTGTGGACATGTATCATCTAGCTAGCGCATCTCTCGTTCTCCGCTCTTTCACATTTTTAATCCGAGTATGAAGACGCCAGCTTAACTTGTGCTAGCTTTGGCTACTGGATTACTTCTGCCGTTTCACTTTTATGCAGCGTGAAGCATGAGGGCAGCCAGAATAAACGCGCTGGAATGAAAACTTGGAGTCCGGGTTCTTCTTATCATCCATCATCAAAAAAAACACAACGCAGCTACGAAAATACACCGGTTACACTACCATGAAAGCAATGCGAAACGCAGAAGCTCTACCGGTTTACAAATGATTTCTCTGCACTACCTTGACATAATTTCATCCCCCTTTAGAAATTGTTGTGGCTAATAAAAAGCCGAAAAAAGGCGGAGATTAAATAGGTAATTCTTTCCTGTAAAGTGATCAATTAAGCTGGCCCCACATAAGCAACTTGTCCTAAACAGAACTTACGGTCTGCAAAACCTGTATTATGTTCATAACATAACCGAAGCTCTCTCTAGCTGTCATTACTATCCATAAAGCTGCTTTCACATTAGACACCAAACGAATTTTTTCGACAGATTACATTCAAAGTCATGACCGCTTATCAGCTACTGCATGTTAGTTTTAGTGCTCTGCAAATAAAAATGCTTCTGGTTAACTTATATGCAGCAATTATGATCGGTATGCTTTGTGTTGCTTCGGTAAGCATCAATGTGACAGTTTCATCATAACGTTGCTGATTGTAGCCACTACAGTTGAAGCTAAACGGAGAGGTGCTGTATGTGTCTGCCGAGTTGGGCTGCAGTTAAACCAGACGAGATTTTGCAGAGCTTGGGATGCGTTTTTGGGTGCTTATGAAAACAATCGCTTTATGCCCATGACTGGGGTCAGCCAGATACATCTCAATGTCTGGCTCTCTGATGCTACCGGTAAAAGCAATAGGGAAGCGCACAGGCTATAACGTGTCCGTATAACAAACAATTTCTTTGCATTGCCATCGATTGAATATTAAATTCTTTCCTGTAAAAGTGATGGATTAAGCTAGCTCCACATAAGCAACGGTTCACGAGGCGGACCTTACGGTCTGTAAAACCTGTATTATGTTCATGACATAACCGGAGCTCTATCTTGCTCTCGACGCTATCCATAATGCCCCCATTTTCCGCGAGGAAAACTGGTCATTCCAAAGCAATAAGTAAACCATTACCACGGGCAATTTCCTAAAAGCCCGTTTAGCCTGGAGCTTTCGACCCTCCGTCATATACCAAGCGCCGAAGCTGTTTCTTTCCACGCTAACAACACACCGCTGTGATGCACCACGAACCAGCAGGTCCTAATACACACCGAAGCAGTCCATAAGCTGTTGGTCCACTTTAGCTGCTCCTCACTGTCCATGTTTCCCTCTAAACTCAGACCCACGGATTTCGATTTATGTCCGGTCTACACTTGGGCATGTCGACCCATTCCACAAATGTGTCAATATGGGGTGGATTCTAGCTTTCCCTGCATCCTAGCTATAAAGTAAAAAACCGATGTACTCACCACTGTGGCTGTAGCAAACTGTAGCCGATAGCAAATTTGAGCTTGAGCTGCCAGATTTTCGACTGCGTCCTCCACTTTTTGCCGCTAAGCTGTTAGAACAAGTTCATTTTATTAGATCTATATTCAAGTATCTGGTTACATTATGAATTTTCCCTCGCTTCCTTATCAGATTGCAGACATCTCTCGTGTTTCACTCTGGCGAGCCAGACCCGAAAACTGCGTTCTGCAGCCTCGTCCCCGCCCAACTCCGCCTCCACAGAGCTGGCCAGTCAGAAGAAAGTGGGCACACGGGAGTGGGGGCTATAGCGGTAGAGCCACCCCAATGAGGCGTTTCAGGCAGAGACTACAAATGGGGTTTTTTGAGGATGGCAGAATGAGCTAAAAAAGGACCCTGTTTGGGCTTTGAACGATCAGGAGTACTCTAGGGGAGTCCAAGATCAAAATATAACCTTGGAAATATAGCATCCGAGGTCCCCTTTAATCACACTCATTTTCAGCTCCGGTCACCTCAGTATAGTTACTTCCTTTCTGCAGTAAAGAAACATAATTTGTAGCAGGAAGCTATAACTATACTCTGTCAGAAGGGTGAAACGTATTTATCCAAGATTAATGATTGTATAATGAAAATTGCCTATTAATTACAACTCCATATGGGCCTATTTCATTGGAAAATGCAGTGGCCGTTTCCATGAAGAAACCCAAGAAGACTAAAAGTGGCTCACTAATCAATATTACAGGTTTGGTAACAACAGTCGTCATACTTATAAGTTATAAACATTAACCAAAATTAGTCACGGCTAATCTGGGTCGTGTGCAGTGCTCCAAGCTGCGGTTAAGGCCTGCATAATTAGGCTATAATAGAATTGCGAGGTTAGTTCAGTCCCATTTCTGATGGGCAGCGGAAATAGACCACTTGCATTGCTCAACAGCCTAAACATTTTTTTATTATTTGCTAAACAGAATTGAATGGTAATACCATGAAGTCACTTTCCAGTGTCTTGAAGCCAAATCACTTTTCAGAAACGGCCACCGCATTTTCAAGTGAATGACGCGGACCTGTAATCAAAACTTAATTTCAAACAGAAAATCATTAGGCTACATCACACCCCTCTGCCTGAGTATAGCTACATCCTTCTACATAAAATTATGTTTCTATGGTGCAGAAAGAAAGCACAATAATCAACCGAGATTAAAAGCCGACTGCTAAGTGTGAATACAATTCATTAACACCATTTACCAAACCTGCCAATTATTTTTTTAACGCTCATGAGCTAGGCTAGACAAAAATAATTCATATTTTTGTGAATAAGCTGACACAATCTGAGTTTTTTCTGCTTTATATTCATCAGGTTTTGTTAGGTGTCATGAGCTAGCTTATTGACATGCCAAATTTGTGCATTAGAAAGCAGTGAGCTGCATATTGTTAGGCTACATTGATTGTAACTAGCTCATTTTATCGGCTTGTATTGCTTTGAACAATTACGTTCATAATTTTTTGATCAAAATGGCAGGCTAGATAAATGAGGTGGGCAACAGTTATGCCGAGGGTAAGGCAGGCATTTACATTGTAATTGCAGTATTCCCAGCATGGACTGTACAGTCAGTGGTTCCGAGACCATAGACTACCATTATCTCGAGCCACTTTCTTCGGTGCAAGTCCAGTGAGGACAGCAAATTTCCATTGTCTCGAGACACTCGTTCAGTGGTCCGGGCCAGTCCTCTAGTGAAGCAGGACAGTTACTGCAATGGAAGCCACTGCCCTGGGCCAATTTTGCGACACTCATTCAGTGGTCCATCGTGGAGCAGGACAGTTACTGTAATGGAAAGCTATGGACCACATCGGAGTTAGCTTTAATACCCATTATCCATTGTGCGTGACGTCACACGTTTTCGGCTGGGGGTGTAAACCATAGACTGTATAAGAAGATGGAGGCAGCACCCGAGTCTGAAAACTGAGGCCAGTGCGGAAATCTTTAAAATTTGCATTCTACTTAATGGCCAGCAGATGGCGACGTCAGTGGTTGCAAAGAGAAGTTCAATCCTATAGTAGTCTATGAGAGCCCTTTGATCGTAGTTTTATGTTTTAGAATTTTGTCTGCTGTCCACAGAATAAAAAATGAGTCCAGAATACCTGGTGTTAAAACAAGTACAGGAACAATAGCTGAAGTATCAGCACATACAGGTGATATTACAGTTCTTATTAAGAATAAAAATTATTGTAAATTTATTATTTTGAAATGTAAAAAAGTATTTCTGGTACAAAGTTAAATCAGGATTAAAGAGAAAATGTCTGGAAGACTTTGAGGACCAATTTATTAAAATATAGATCCAAAAGATGAGAAAAAAGATTAAAATTTTGAGTATACAAATTACAGTTGGAAATTGTTGGGAGAAAAATCAGGAATCGAAAGAACATGAAATGAAACAAAAGGTAGAAGAGTAATAACATAGCACATTATAAAACTTGCATCAATATATTGAAAACATTTCTGGTTTTAGAACTTATTTTATCTCATTGATACGGGAGAAGAGGAAAGAAAAACTTCATATTTTAATTAATTTTAATTTTATTCATTGTTTCTATTTTATACCAATTCTGCTTTTTACTCTTATTATAGTTATTTACTCTCATGTGTTCTCTCTCTCAGCAGAGATGTAAACTAGTTGCAGAAGAGAGAGGGATGAGTGACTGACTCCTGTACACAGGGTATTACAGTGATCAATGCAGAACCATATGAAGGCATGGAGGACTTTCTCAACATCATGGAAGAGTGAAACCACTTTACTCTCTCATTTCAGTGTGTTTCTGCTCTTTTTAATAAGAGCTGATTTTCCCTTCACTCTCTGCTTCATCTCAGATCACACAGTTTTACAGAAGAGTTATAGTTATAAACCCTAAACGCAGGATAGAGGGGCTGAGTGAATGTGGTCTGGACTCTGTGCAGGAGGGTCATTGTGTCAGAGACGCTGTAGAAGGACAGAGTTCCTGCCCTGTGATCCAGGTACACTCCTATTCTGGAGGAGGGGGGGACAGGGATTTTAGTGCCCTTATTATTGTGCCAGAAATAACACCTGAAGCGACAGTGGTCCAAAGCCCAGGATTTATCATTACATCCCAGACGACAGTCTTTGTCCTCTCCTTTCCTACTGATCTCTTTATATGACGCTGCTATAAAAACCCGACCCCTCCTCCACTCAGCCTCCCAGTAACAGCGTCCAGACAGACCCTCTCTGCACAGCACTTGGTTCCAGTAGTCAAATCTCTCTTGATGATCAGGATATGACTGGATCTGCTCCACACGGGTCACCTCTCTGTTCCCTCCAGACAGACGGAGTTCTCTGTGCGCTGTGTTGGGGTCCAGTGTGAGCTGACAGGAGACTGATGGAGGAGAAAGTTTAGACTTAACACAAGAAAGGGCATATTTAAGCTCTGCCTAAACTACATAATATGAAAAATTCAGTCAATAGCATATGTAAAAATTATTACCTGTGAATATGTATGTGCATGTGTTTTTGACTGTTTCTGAGGAGGCTACGTATGTGTGTGTGTGTGTGTGTGTGTGTGTGTGTGTGTGAGACACTCAGCTGAGTTTCAGAGGGCCTCACTCACACTGTAAGAAATCCTCTCTGGTCCTGGGCTCTGCAGTGTGGACGTGTTTCACTGCAGGGACAGAGAGACAGTAAAGAACAGTTTTGAAAAACACATAAATACAGTGAGAAGGAGGCAGTGAGTATGAGGGTGTTGGATAATGTCGACACTGAGACTGTTTTGGAAACTGGTGTGAGAAAAACCACCTCCAGTTAAACGTGCCCAAGACAAAAGAAATGGTAGTGGACTTCCAGAAGAAAAGGAGCCCACCTGATCCAGTGTGCATCAGGGGCTGTGATGTGGAGTCGGTCAGCTCCTACAAATATCTGGGAGTCGACCTAAACGACAGACTGGATTGATCCACCAACATGACTGCCATTCATAAGAAAGGGATGAGCCGGCTCAATTTTTTTAAGACGGCTCAGGTCTCTTAATGTCTGCCACAAAATGCTCCACATTTTTCATCAGTCCGTTGCCGCCAGTGCCATCGTTTTAGCTGTTGTGTGTTGGGGCAGCGGCACCACTGCAAAAGACTCCAGACTGAGAGTCAGACTGAATAAGCTTATTAAAAAAAGCTGGAAACATCATTGGCTCAAAGCTGGTTTCACTGGAGGATGTGGTGGCAGAGAGACAACTGTCCAAAATATTGACCATCATGGATAATCTCTGCCACCCCCTCCATGACATAATGAACAGGCATAACAGCTACCTGAGCCACAGTCTGATCCAGCCCCGCTGCCTTACAGAGCGCCACAGAAAACCACAGACTGATCCAGCCCCACTGCCTTACAGAGTGCCACAGAAAACCACAGACTAATCTAGCCCAGTTGCCTTACAGAGCGCCACAGAAAACCACTGACTGATCCAGCCCCGCTGCCTTACAGAGCACCACAGAAAACCGCAGACTGATCCAGCCCCGCTGCCTTACAGAGCGCCACAGAAAACCACTGACTGATCCAGCCCCGCTGCCTCACAGAGCGCCACAGAAAACCACTGACTGATCCAGCCCCGCTGTCTTACAGAGCGCCACAGAAAACCACAGACTGATCCAGCCCTGCTGTTTTAAAGAGCGCCACAGAAAACCACAGACTGATTCAGCCCCGCTGCCTTACAGAGCGCCACAGAAAACCACTGACTGATCCAGCCCCGCTGTCTTACAGAGCGCCACAGAAAACCACAGACCGATCCAGCCCTGCTGTTTTAAAGAGCGCCACAGAAAACCACAGACCGATCCAGCCCTGCTGTTTTAAAGAGCGCCACAGAAAACCACTGACTGATCCAGCCCGCTGCCTTACAGAGCGCCACAGAAACCACAGACTGATCCAGCCCGCTGTCTTACAGAGCGCCACGGAAAACCACAGACTGATCCAGCCCCGCTGCCTTAAAAAGCGCCACAGAAAACCACTGACTGATCCAGCCCGCTGCCTTACAGAGCGCCACAGAAAACCACTGACTGATCCAGCCCCGCTGCCTTACAGAGCACCACAGAAAACCACAGACTGATCCAGCCCCGCTGTCTTACAGAGCGCCACAGAAAACCACAGACTGATCCAGCCCCGCTGCCTTAAAGAGCGCCACAGAAAACCACTGACTGATCCAGCCCCGCTGTCTTACAGAGCGCCACAGAAAACCACAGACTGATCCAGCCCCGCTGCCTTACAGAGCGCCACAGAAAACCACAGACTGATCCAGCCCGGCTGCCTTACAGAGCGCCACAGAAAACCACTGACTGATCCAGCCCCGCTGCCTTACAGAGCACCACAGAAAACCACAGACTGATCCAGCCCCGCTGTCTTACAGAGCGCCACAGAAAACCACTGACTGATCCAGCCCTGCTGGAAAGAAACATTAAGAAATAGTTTTCATAACCTGATCCAGACAATTTGACCAGTTCCACCTTACAGAGGTCTTCCAGTTTCTCTTTCAGTTCAGAGACAGATTTCCTCACAGCCTCGAAAGAGATCTGTGGACTGACAGTGATGCTGGGTAAGTCTCCAGGTCCAGGAGGGGCACAGAGAGAATGACAGCTCTGTAGACAGACAGACAGAGATACAGACAGACAGTAAGATAGACGAAGGATACTCTGAAATAAGATTCCAGTGCAGATAATAACAGTAGACCTTGTAAATGAAGAACACACCTCATCAACTCTATACAGTGTACAACACAGTGCAGACAGTCAGAGAGCCAGTGATGTTACCTGGAGGAAATGGATGTGATCCTCTGTGTGTGAAAGCTGCTCCAGCTCAGCGTCTCTCCTCCTCAGCTCAGCAATCTCCTGCTCCAGTCGCTCCAGGAGTCCTTCAGCCCGACTCACTTCAGCCTTCTCCTGATCTCTGATCAGCTCTTTCACCTCAGAGCACCTTCTCTCAATGGAGGGATCAGCTCAGTAAAGATCCTCTCACTGTCCTCCACAGCTGCCTGTGCAGAGAGCTGTTAGGGAGACACAGAGAGGAGGCTGTACATTTTAACTAGGCCTTTCACTCAGCTCTTACTGGGACCCCACACAGCCTGTTCCCCACAGTGTGGCTCAGTGGGATTGAGCCCCACAGGGGCTGGAAAGTGGCCCAACACTGGGCTCCTCACTGGCTGACTGGAGGAGAGCCCTGACTGAGCCCTGAAATGGCTCTTCCAGCAGCCAGCTGTTGTCTTCTCCTCTGGTCAGTACCCACCTTGAGTGACTGCACAGCCTGTCTCAGATCCTGCAGCTCCTTCTCTCTCTCCTGGATTCTCTGCTGGAATTTACTCTGTGTCGTCCCCAGCTGCTTCTGTTGATGGAAAAATTTTATGTGCCACATTACAATGTAGATCGTCTCAGCGACTCATTCATATTACTCACTAAATGTGAGACTCCGACATGTTCAGACAACACAGTTATGCAGTGACTTGCATTATTGCCTCCCAACAAGAAGGTTCAAATCATGGCTGTTGGTTTTTCAGTGTGGAGTTCTCTCTGTCCACATCAGTTTTGTATGGGTGAGCTAGTTTCCTCAAACAGGCTACAGATTTGCATGTAAGACGAACCCAAGAGTTTATGGTGATGTCGCAACTTTTAGAAGCCTAAGGGCTCCCCACAAGGGGGTGCTATTAACACTACAGCAGTTAAACTGGGACTTTAACCATATTTGTTGGCATCCAATCTTTCCTTATATTTACTTCGGTTTTATTCTACCCCTTTAGGCCACTCTAAACACAGCAGAACTGTTCATTACAATGGAGCAACCTGCTCCTCCCAAATTGTGAAAACTGACCCTCACTTCTTTCTGCACTTCAGGCTCTCTGGTGATCACACACTGCCTGTGTCATTAGAGCGCAAGACTGTCCTTACAGAGTAATTCAGGCGAGGTTGACACTTGACTGATGCCAACATGGAGTACAATGAGGTTATGATAATGCGGCTTTTTAAATTCTGTGTTCTTATTTGGGAGGATGTACAGCCGCAAAGCAGCCCTTTTCAGTAGTGAAAATCTATTCAGCAAGACTTTATGGTGACCAGGGCCACAGACACGCCCACCGTCCACGTCACACTGCTCAAAACCATCGATTCCCCTCCCCTTATCGTCCCCCCTGGCAGCACCATGGACAGCGCCTGCTCGACAAGCTCCATTCAGCACCTCTGACTGTTGCTTTACACTGGACAGCTTCCTCCAGTTGCGGCCAGGCTCATGAGAAGGGCTCTCCAATCACCCGCTGCACGGGGCCACACACCTGATCCCTGTCTGCATCAGGGAAACTGGCTATATAAAGCCAGCAGCAGAGAGGGACAGGTTGGCTGAGAGAGCACGCTGTGAATGTGTTACTAACCCCTGGTCTTTCTCTACTTTCCCTATTGGAATCTGAAGGCGAAGAGACGGGGGACCCTGAGTTTATACTCCCTCCAGAAAGCCTCGCTCTGGCCGCTATGCAACTACAGTGGCTCATTCCCCTGAGGGTCTTTGTGCTCATGACGTTTATGGTCTTTTGGTTTATTCCTGTAAACAAAATTACCACCCAGTGTGCTGGACTCTGACCAACCTGTTCCCCTGTCTGTGCCTGTTTTTCTGGTGTTTTGCCTCAACTATATGAGGTGAGTTGTGGTGGTTTTGTATAGTTGCTGGATATCTCTGTATTGCTCATCTTTTTAGCAAAAAGCATCCTCAGAAATCACTGATTTGGAGCCCTACTGTACAGAGGACATAGTGAATGACTCGGACTGAGGATTAAGTAAGGAAAATAGGCACAGTTCTGATCTTTGTGAAAAGAAAATTTTATTTCCAAAAAACCAGGCAGATATCCAAAATACAGTACACACTCTGGGTTCAGCTGTGTTCATCTGAAATACCGACCTTCCCAGAAGTGGGCTTTTGATGTGATAAAGGGGCTTTGATGGAGGACAGACATGGTAATTAGGCTGTATGCTCTCAAAGCCACACCCACCCTACATGTACCACCATGACCCTGAGCAAATGGCGTCTCTTTGGATGAACCAGTTCTCTGATTACTCACTCCTGTTTGCTATTTTCTATTGAGCACAATGCTGATATGTTGCAAAGACCTTTATCCTTTCTGCATTGTTCATATGGTAAGTGACCAAAACTGACAGGCTGGCATGCATGGTAGTCTCAGTGTATCAGACTTAAGCGGACAACCTTACAATTATGCCATAGTGTGCTCACAATAAGATCATTGTGGCCTTTAGGCCCCTTATTGAGGCCCTTATCCCTGCATTGCTCCAGTGGAGTTGGCCCCTATTTTAACTAAAGAACTGGAGAGTACAAACCCCAATTCCAATAAAGTTGTGGCGTTGTGTAAAACGTGAATGAAAACAGAATACAATGATTTGCAAATTCTTTTCGACCGGTAATCAATTGAGTACACTACAAAGACAATATATTTAAAGTTCAAACTGAAACTTTGTTGTTTTTTTTTGGAAATATTCACTCATTTTGAATTTGATGCTTGCAACACACTCCAAAAAAGCTGGGACAGGGGCATGTTTATCACTGTGTTACATCACCTTCCCTTTTAACAACACTCAGTAAGCGCTTGGGAACTGAGGACACTAATTGTAGAAGCTTTGTAGGTGGAATTCTTTCCCATTTTTGCTTGATGTATGACTTCAGTCGCTCAGTAGTCTGGGATCTCCGTTGTTGTATGTTGTGCTTCATAATGTGCCAAACATTTTCAATGGGAGACAGGTCTGGACTGCAGGCAGGCCAGTCTCTTACCTGCACTCTTTTACTACGAAGCCATGCTGTTGTAACATGTTCAGAATGTGGCTTGTCATTGTCTTGCTGAAATAAGCAGGGACGTCCCTGAAAAAGACGTCGCTTGGATGGCAGCATATGTTGCTCCAAAACCTGTATGTACCTTTCAGCATTAATGATGCCTTCACAGATGTGCACATTACCCATGCCATGGGCACTAACACATCCCCATACCATCACAGATGCTGGCTTTTGAACTTTGCACTGATAACAATCTGGATGGTCCTTTTACTCTTTAGCCCGGAGGACACGATGTCCATGATTTCCAAAAACAATTTGAAATGTGGACTCGTCAGACCACAGCACACTTTTCCACTTTGCGTCAGTCCATCTCAGATGAGCTCGGGCCCAGAGAAGCCGGCGTTGTTTCTGGGTGTTGTTGATATATGGCTTTTGCTTTGCATGGTAGAGTTTTAACTCGCACTTGTAGATGTAGCGACGAACTGTGTTAACTGACAATGGTTTTCCAAAGTGTTCCTGAGCCCACATGGTAATATCCTTTACAGAATGATGTCAGTTTTTAATGCACTGCTGCCTGAGAGACTGACGGTCACGGGCGTTCAATGTTGGTTTTCGGCTTTATGCCGCTTACATGTAGAGATTTCTCCGGATTCTCTGAATCTATTGATGATATTATGGACTGTCGATAATGAAATCTCTAAATTCCTTGCAATTGCATGTTGAGAAACGTAGTTCTTAAACTGTTGGACAATTTGCTCACACAGTTGTTCAAAAGTGGTGAACCTCACCCCATCCTAGCTTGTGAATGACTGAGCTTTTCGGGGATGCTCCTTTCATACCTAATCATGACACACCTGTTTCCAATAAACCTGTTCACCTGTGGAATGTTCCAAACAGGTTTTTTTTTTGAGCATTCACCAACTTTCCCAGTCTTTTGTTGCCCCTGTCCCAGCTTTTTTGGAACATGTTGCAGGCATCAAATTCAAAATGAGTGAATAATTCCAAAAAAAAACAATAAAGTTTATCAGTTTTAACATTAAATATCTTGTCTTTGTAGTGTACTCATTTGAATACATGTCATAAAGAATTTGCAAATCATTGTATTCTGTTTATATTCACGTTTTATATAACGTCCCAACTTCATTGGAATTGGGGTTTGTACTTCGGATAACTGTGAGCTACAATAAGAATCTGAAATACATTGTTTTTTTTTTCATTATTTTAATGTTTTAATGCATAAAATATTCATAAATATACCTCAGACAGACATTAAACAAATTTTAGAAAGCACAGTGCATAAGTCTTCATTCTGTAGCTAGAGGTCATATTTACATTTGCAATCTCTACTAAAGTGCTTGTGTTTTGTGAAAGACTTTCTGTCCTTACCTGTTTCTCAGTCCTTTCTGCTGCAGCTGAGACTGTATAATGGCCTCTGTGTTCATTCATCACACACAGATAACAGATACACTGCTGATCTGTATGACAGTAAACCTCCAGCAGTTTTTTATGATGAGAGCAGATCTTCTCCTGCAGGTGTCCAGTAGCATTGATGACATTGTGTGAGTTTCCTGGGTGGAGCTGATTGTGAAGTTCGAGGTGAGTCTCACAGTAAGAGGCCAGACACACCAGACAGGACTTGACTGCTTTGCGTTTTCTTCCAGAACAGGAATCGCACACCACATCTCCAGATCCAGCATAACAGTGAGCAGGAGGAGCAGCTTGGAGTCCTGTCTTCTTCAGTTTCTCCACTACTTCAGCCAGCATGGTGTTTTTACCCAGAACAGGTCTTGGAGTGAAGGTCTGTCTGCACTGGGGACAGCTGTAAACACCAGTATGATCATCCTGATCCCAGCAGCCCTGAATACAGCCCATACAGAAACTGTGTCCACAGAGAATAGTCACCGGATCCTTCAGTAGATCCAGACAGATTGGACAGTTGAACTGGTCCTGATCCAGAGGATCTGCAGCCTGTGCCATTTTCCTGCTCAGACTGACAAAAATTAGTCTTATTTTAGAGTGAAATGTGGTTTCTCAAAATCTAAATGATAAAAATCATAAGATAGTTCCTGGCTCGAAGCAAACTCCACAAGATCCTGGCCTCTGCTGTTTTATTGCTCACTCTGACAGAGACCGAGAGTTCAGCTTGATTTCCTTGAAATTAAGTGACAATGTGTGGGAGGGACTTTCTGGTTCTGCCAAATACCTGCACAAGGTGTGGTGAGAGTGGGAACTGGACCAGCTTTGACTCCTACTTTCCAAAATATATTATTACCGTCATTTTGAGTTAAAAATGCGATATGGGGTGACCAGTACATTCCAAACATCCAAGAACAAATGGAAATAATAATTTAGTGAATGAGTACAAATAAATAATCAGAAAAGGTTGTTTGAAGCCAGTTTTAATGCAAAATTAGGAAATTCAAGTGATTATTTTGATCAAGCTGCAAAACATTTTTAAAGCCTTATTATTCTCTTTATCCCTCCATGATTGTCACATTAGCCATGAACTCTGCTAATCAGCTTACATTAGTGTGTTGAGTGTCTCTGATTAGAACTCATAGTTTGCTAGCTTGTGGAAGTAATGCCTCTATTTCACATGCAGTTCCTGACAAGAATTGGGTTGATTTTCTGACTCTTTGGCTGTCCCCGAGAGCACTCACTGGTGCCAGATTGCCAGCTTATCAAAAACTTACAGATGGAATAGTTTTGTAAAAGCTACTTTTTATAGGAAAACAAATGTTTGCATAATTATTTACTAATTAATTAATTAAATCAGTCATTTGTTGATTTTCACAGCATGTCATACAACAAAGAATAAGCTTAAAAAATAATAATAATAATTTTCTTGCTTTGAGTAGAATAAATAGCATCATGCAAATGGTATATTCCATATACTGTATAAAAAGATGGACGAAGCAACGGTGACGTCACCCATTGGTTTCAGCATACCATTTCGGAAGCTTCAATTTTGGCAATTTGAACAGGGCCATTTTGTCATTTTCGAACCGGATGTGATTCCTATTGGAGGAGAGCGTGAGTTGAATATCCGGGTAGGAATGTGGCTCTGAATCTGACCGTATTGGACAAGGACCAGAGGATAGCCACGCCCCTAAAGCATATTCTGGCTTTATCCTTTATTCTAGTTTACTTGGGACCATAATTTAGAAAAATGAACATCACGATATATCGAAGGAGACTTGAAACTTGCGATAGATACCATAAAGTGATGTGGAAAATCATTATTGAAATAATAAATCAGGTGGGAAAGTAGGGTCATTTTCTCATAGACTTCAATAGCATTGAACTTCTTTCAGCAACCACTGACGTCGCCATCTTCTGGCCATTAAATATAATGCAAATTTTAGAGATTTCCGCATTGGCCTCACTCTTCAGACCCCAGTGCTGCATCCATCTTTTATATAGTCTATGGTTTATTCGCTATCGCACCTCTCCCAGGTAGCTCACTTCAGCATGCAGAGCACAGTTTTGACTGTGTGTTGCTGCCTTTGCGCCAAACCGAAAGTTAAAGGTAAATCAGGTAATGAAAGCCTCTGTATTATAACCCTCTGAAGGTAGTATACGCATCAGCAAGGTCAGATTTTTTCTTCTCTCAATTACTTGCAATGGTAGTGATTTTTATTTTTGTTGATGGTTCCCTGACAGACTGGGTCCTGGCCTATATGTGCATTTATATGGGGCAAATGTTGCCTGATCCAAATGTTCCCCCCTAATACAGACACCTCTAAATGGAGAGACCAAAATGAAGCCCTGGCCATAATTCATTTGTGATTTATATAATGTTGTACTGTATGAGTGCATTATATACTGCACATGTAACCAGCATAATTTGTGGCGGATTTTCACAATGACACTTGTGGGGATAAAGGAACTTTGAAACAGACAGAGCTCAAGCCCCCATTAATGATAAAAATGACTCCCTAGTTGTTGGAATAAAGTTGTGACAGTCAAAGAGCAGAAAGAGAGAGAGAAAGAGAGAAAACAACTGAAGAAGAAATGTCAGCAAGGCCAGCGCCGTGATTCACCATGAGACTCAGCCAATTATCTGGTCTCACTTAGGAACCCTGTCATCATCTACTGTATCAGTGAAAAGATTCAACAAACCCAGTTTTTATCCCCCACCAGGTAAATGCCCAAAAGGGGGATTATGTTACCGCGCAATTCGTTTTTCCGTACGCCTGTCTGTCTGAATCAGAAGGTACTTGGCTGGTGAAGTCAACTCCTCCCACAGTTTTCATAGGACATCCCTGAAACTCTGCACACATGCTGCAGATAGACTGTTGATTCGCATATCGCAGTTGCGACTCCGGCAGGGGATGTGCTCTCAGACCAGTTTTGTTAAACAAAAGGAGATTAGAAAACAAAACGCATTTTATTTTAAAAATAAATAAGATTAACATCTTAAATTCAGCAAATTGATCACAATCTGCCATAATTACTGCACAGCATACTCATGTAACGTTTATCTTGATTTTGAGAGTTCATACTAGCACAGCAGAAGAAGATCTCTCAGCTATGATGTGCTTGTGGGAATGACCATTCTGTCCAGTGAGCCCAAAACTAGTTTCATTTTTATTTACATTGTGGCAAATGGAGAAGATTTTTGGTATTTTTATTTTTCCCATATCTGGATTATTTTTTATCAACCCAAAATTTTGGGAATACATACCTTGTGTCATCATTTGTGGTTATTATATAGATTTACTCACTTAAGTTTTAGCAAAAAGACAGAGTGCTTAAACACGAGAAAAGTGTGTCCAAACTTCTGACTGGTACTATACTGTATATCAGAGGATCTCAAGCAGCTTACATCCTCAGGTAAAGCAGAAATACAGGCAGTTTTGGTGTGGTTCAGGTTACAGAAAAGAATATTTTCAAAACAGCTAGAGTCAAAAATAATAAAGTAATCAGTTCTCGATAAAATACTATAATGTGGTTTTTCAATGGAAATCATGTTTCACAAGCATACAATGTAATGTTTCCTCGCATGTAATTTTTCCTTGTTAACCTGAAAGAATACTTCATGTGATTCCTTGCAATGTTATCATCTGGTGTATAAAACAAATTAGAAAAGCTATCACACATAGGGCTGCGTCTTGGAAACTATTCTTTAGTCTCTGATGACACAGCCCTCCAAGAACAAGAGAGCCTTGCCTGGTATAGGGATACCGGGGCCCCCTCCTGGAGCCAGACCAGGTGGCCGGGTTTTTCTCGAGACCTGGCCAGGCTCAGCCCCAAAAAGGCTACGGGTTGCCATCTCTTTGTAGACCCATCACCTGCGAGGAGAGGGGTAGGGGTCGGGTGCATTGTGAACCAGGTGGCAGACGGGGACAGAGAAACTGGCTCATGGGACATGGAATGTGACCACAATAGCAGGGAAGCTGGAGCATTTGCAGGAGGTTGAGCGGCACCGGCTAAATATTCTCAGGCTCACCTTTATGCACAGCTCTGGCTCTGGAACCAAGCTCTTTGACAGGGGTTGGACTCTCTCCTTTTCTGGAGTTTCCCAAGGTGAGGAGCGGCTGGCGGGCATGGGGATACTCACATCTCCTCGGCTGAGTGCCACTATGTTGGAGTTCACTCTGGTGAACGAGAGGGCCTCCGCAATGCGCTGTAGAAGTTGAACAGTTAAATTCAGGCCAGGCCTGGAGGGACAGGAGGGAACTGTATAGGTGTAACGCCAGGCATCCAGCGCCCTCAATCACCAGTCCTGCAAGACCCTTCCCGCACTCCGCGCTCCACTGCATCTGTTTCCAATTGTATCAGGAACATTCCTTGCTCTATATCACCACGAGCCTCGCACTTAGTCAATGCGAAGTCTCGTAAGTCGCATAGGACTTGTGAGCGTGTTGCCTATGCTACTCTTGTGTAGACATTATCTCCGTATATTTGCATATCTTTAGAAGCCCTGTAATAATACGGCTTTCCTTATTGTAAATGTACAGCGCCTAATCATTGTTCATTGTTCATCCTTTCCTGTTTGTTTTAATTACTAATTTTACTAAAACTAATTTTTTTAATTTAGTAATTTTTTATTTTAATTACTACTAATATTATTAGCATCTACACTTCCAGAAATACAAAAGAAGAACCGCAGATCATTTGAGGTGCAGTTGTGTCAGTATCTCTCCCAAAGCTGCTTGTCCGTTCACTTTTGGATGCAAAGAAAAGCACCTATTTCTCTTCCAAAAGACAATGCCTCCAGAAATCAGTGGGTAGCTTTTGTTTGCTGGCAGCAAACAGCCACGGCTAAAGGGAACGCGAGCTGATTGTGCTCAGCATTTCACCAAAGACAGCTTTGTCAATAAAGGATAATTCGACACAGGATAAGCGTTTCAGCTGCTTCTCAAACTTGAAGCAGTTGCATCGATCAAGCGCTCGGAGCCACAAGCTGTAAGTAACGATATAACAGCAAATAATGTAAGTGAAGCTAATGTGTTACGGGACACTAGCAGGACCGCTAACGATGGTTAGCACTAACAACTGGCCTCAAACGCAGGCTTTGTAAAATATCTGAAGATAAAGCCTGTATTGGTTGCGACTGTCCGTGACTCACAAGCTATGTTTCCATCCACTTGTCAATCGAACTATCTGAAGTTCGCCAAAAATATTCATGCGAATAAAGCTGGTGAAAATACGTTTCCATCTAACAGCATTAAAGCGAATAAAAAGTAGTGTGTAATGACGCCACATGCTGTGATGGGATCAAATTGGTGTTTCGAATACATTTCTGACATTTTAAGCTGTTTCCATTCATTTTCGCACTGAATCGCAGAACCTTCAAGTGAACAAAAGTACAATCAGTCAAAAAAGAAACTTCACACTCAAAATTTCTCAATATTTTCTTGAAACTTAATTCAAGAGATATTATTATTATTATTAGGGGTAAATGCGTTGTCAAAGACATCATGACACACAGCAACTCCGACATGCACAAGCATGCAGCACGTGCGAGCATACATCAAGGTAAAAGCACGTGTTCCTAGTCACGTGACCTTATGAGACACGTGCAATTGAGCCCACGTTAGCACGGTAGAGTGACATCTCGGAAAAACAAGTTCTTACTGTCAATTATCCGTTGATTTGCAATGCCACGACTGTCAAACATTCAACGTGAACGTGCCATTGGCATGCTGAATACGGGAACGTCGGTCACTGACGTTGCCAGGGTTATGGGATGCAGTCGACGGACTATCCATGATCTTCGGACACGTCTCCAACAAAGTGGCACCACAGCAGACCGACCTCGTTCGGGTAGACCACGCAGTGACGACACAAGCAGAAGACCGACAAATCGCCTTTCGTCATTTGCGTGTCGATTTCTCACTGCAACGTCCACTAGGAATGAATTGTTTAGAGGTCGTGTGACTGCCCAAACCATACGTAATCGCCTGCGCACTGCTCGTCTCCATGCACGTCGGCCATATCGTGGACCACTTTTTAACCCAGTTACACCGACGTCAACGGCTTCTCTGGGCACAACGACATCTGAGATGGACTCAGCGTGATTGAAATAGGGTCATTTTTAGTGACGAATCCAGATTCACTCTGCACTTCGCTGATGGGAGAGTTAGAGTTTGGAGGAGACGCGGTGAACGCAACGCCCAGTGTTGTGTGCAGGAAGTGGACCATTTTGGGGGCGGTAGTGTTATGGTTGGGGTCCCTTTAATGGTCCTGCCCGTTCCCGACTGATGGTCGTTCAAGGAAACCTAACTGCTGCAGGATACAGAGCTTTTGCCATTCATGGCAGCTCATGGCCCAGGTCTGACATTCCAACACGATAATGCCAGACCTCATACGGCCAATTTAACGCGGAATTTTCTTAGGAATGCTGGCATCAATGTCACAGAGTGGCCCTCAAGGTCTCCCGACCTTAATCCCATAGAACATGTATGGGATGTGTTGGGCAGAAGACTCCGTCAAGTAAGGAACCCTCCACAGAATTTGTAGGAACTTGGTGCCATGTTGGTTCAATTATGGCGACGCATCCCCCAAGCTGTGTTCAGACGCATCATTCAATCCATGAGGAGACGTTGCGTCGCAGTTGTGAACGCTCATGGAGGGCATACGCGCTATTGTCATGCTTTCATCAAGTTGTAACTTACCATTTTTACTCTCTTACATTTCCGTAGCATTTCCGGTGGAACTGGTTACATTATGAATATGATTTTTATGGTACACCGTCCTTAATGGGTACAGAATGGAATTAAATCATTATTTAAAACCACTTTTCTTGTATGTTCAACTTATCGACCTCCAAACGAGTGTGAAGTTTCTTTTTTGACTATAGTTTGTTGGCCAACTAATTTAGCTGGTTAGTGAAAATGGATTGCGTTTACCAACACATGATGATAACTGCACAAGTTATAATAGAGCTTAGGTGCCAGCTATTAGCAGCATAGCAGATCATTATCAGAAGGAAACGATGGCATCAAAACACCGTCAAGATGCAGTAGCAGATTTATTCGGCGAATAACGTTTCCATCAGCATTTATCACGTAAGCTTTTTACCGATCAAGAGAAAATCCGATGGGATGGACTGTACAAACTTTGAGTCGATAGTCTTGAAATCAAGTCTAATTTCACCGTCTCCGTTAGGCATTTTTAATTCGATATTACTTAATTTGTAGAAGAAAGTGTGGATGGAAACATGGCTACAGATGCGGAGGCAGTGAGGCACTGCATAAGCCTACCCAACTGATGGCCTGTTGAATGTGCCTGTAGCACTGCGGCTAACGTAGCCAAGTTTCTGTTGCTAATGTTTGTGTCCTGAATATGCATGAGTAATATCAGGGGAAATTCGACAGAAGGTGTGTGACCATAAACCTCATTTGAAGCGAACTTTTTATACTTGTTTGTAATTTGGATGATTGGTACAACTGCCCCCCCGGTAACGGAGTTTACTGCCTGTAAAACCTGTATTGCAGGGTAACGTTTGTCTCTGTAGTTGTTATGACAGCTCGGTTATCAACTACTGCATGTTAGTTTGCGTGCTGTGCAAATTAAAATGCTCCTGGCAACTTATAGGCAGTAATTATGATCGGTATGCTTGTGTTACTTCGGTAAGCATCAATGTGGCAGTTTCATCATAGGCAGTCATAACGTTGCCTGATTGTAGCCACTACAGTTGAAGCTAACCGGAGAGGTGCTGTATGTGTCTGCAGAGTTGGGCTGCGCAGGCTGCAGTTAGTCCAGACATAGGTTTTGCAGAGCTTGGGGCGCGTTTTTGGGTGCTTATGAAACGATCGCTTTACTTATCCATGACCGGGGTCTGCCTGATACTTCTCCAATATCTAGGCAAGCTCTCTGATTCTACCGGTGAAAGCAATAGGGAAACGCACAGGCTATAATGTGTCTGGTGTAACAAACGATTTCTCTGCATTGCCATCGATTGAATATTAAATCCGAGATTGAATATTAAATTCTTTCCTGAAAAAGTGATTGATTCGCTTGCTCCACATAAGCAACAGTTCACGCAACCGGAACTTGCGGTCTGTAAAGCCTGTATTATGCTCATAACATAACCGGAGCTCTATGTAGCTCTCGTGCACTATCCATAACGCGCCCATTCTCCCATGACGCTGGTCATTTTGACACAATGAGTAAACCATTACCAAGGGCAATTTCCGAAAAGGCCGTTTAGCCTGGAGCTTTCGCCCCTCCGTCATCTACCAGCGCAGAAGCTGTTCATTTCTCCACACTAACGACACCCCACAGTAATGCACAAGAACCAGCAGGTCCTTATAACACACACTGAAGCAGTCCATAAGCTGTTAGTCCACTTTTAGCTGCTCCTCACTGTCTATGTTTCCCTCTAAACTCAGACCCACTGGATTTCTACGGTCTCCGGTCTTCACGTGGGTATGACCTGTTCTACAAATGTGTCTGTATGTAGTGGATTCTAGCTTTCCCTGCATCCTAGCTATAGAGTATAAAAACCGCTGTTCTCACCACTGTTGCCGTAGCAAACTGTAGCCGATAGCAAATTTGAGCTTGAGCTGCCAGACTTCCTCCACTTTCGCCGCTGCGTTTATTAGATCTATATTCAAGTATAGCATTAGACTGCGGAATTTGCCCGCCAATTCCTTATCAGATGGCAGACGTGTCTCACGTTTCACTCTGGGGAGGCGGACCCGGAATACTGCGTTCTGCAGCCTCATCCCGCCCAACTCTGCCCTCCACAGAGCTGGCCAGTCAGAGGAAAGTGGGCACACGGGGAGTGGGGGCCATAGCGGAAGAGCCATCCCAACGAGGCATTTCAGGCAGAGACTACAATGGACTACAAATGAGGTTTTTTGAGGATGGCAGAATGAGCTAAAAAAGGACCCTGTTTTGGACTTCGAACGATCAGGAGTACTCTAGGGGAGTCCAAGATCAAAATATAACCTTGGAAATATAGCAAAATAGGTCCCCTTTAAATATAACCGTTAATATAACTTCGTTCGATGAAGATCAGCTGAGTCGTTGTCACGGCACCTGTTGGCTTAAAAATGACTGAGATGTCGGCAGAAGTATAACTATCAGTCCATGAAAAAAAATTTTTTTCCAGTGGATATTATAGTTACAACATGATTGAGCTAGCAAAGCAGTTTTGCATTGCTATGTGCGGTATTTATTCAGTTTTCGGAAATCACGATGTCTAGAAAACATAAGCCCAAATTGGCTGGCTGCCTGGCAAGGACTAGTTAACGTCAAATCTCATGTATTTCCACGGAAGCGAGGGAATACTTGCAAAAACTTTCATTTTTGAGAGCGAAATGCCCACAGTATGAATATATTTTCAATATACATTTTATTTTGTTGGCAATAGTTTTATAATCGCATTATTACACGCGAGGGTGTGTTTGACCGTGATGCTAACGGCTTCCTGGCCGCATCACTGTCGTGACAAGAATGACGGTCAAGCACACCCTCGCGTGTAATAATGCTTAAGAATGCAGCGCTGCGGTGTAGACTTTCATAGTTCGATTCCCGGTCCAGGCATTTATTTTCTAGGGAAATAATCACAGTTTTCTTCTTTAAATAATCGCTGGGGTTTTTGTTCTTTTTATTTTGCTTTACCATTGTTTTACAGTGACTTTGTATTTATAATTTTATATATTTGTTTTTTTGAATAAATCTGCTCCAGTGGGGTCAAACTTTATTTTCTTTGTATGTTCATGTTGTTATGTATGAGTATTTTATGTACAGCACTGTATATCATTTATAAATGGAGATTTGTTGTGCTGCTTTACTGGTCAGGTTTATTTCTTTATTTTGTTCATCATTTAGCACCCTCTGATGGTATGGCTGTAGAAAAACATGACCTGATGCAATACCACTTGTTTGTGATGAAATAGACTAATACTTTCTAGAAGTTTCTGGCTTCTTCTTGCCTGGAGGGGGCCGGATCACCCAGGACTCCTGTAGATCTTTCCTGAATGTTTCTAGTCTATATAAATGCTGTAATTTTGTTCAGTTGAGGTTTTTTTGTTTTGGCATCAGAGTTACATAGTTGTTTCAATATATCTTGTTTCCCGTCGGGAGCTTTGGACTGCAGGACTCACATGTGTTTTTCCTTGTGGGAAGCTTTAGTAAGAGGCAGCAGTTTTCTCATGAATGCCGGCAGAGCTATGGCTGTGTTGTAGTGCTGGAGCTTTTACTAAAGAGTGAACTTGCTATCCTTGTCTGCCATTCTTGAGTCGAAGTCAAACGAACATACTTATTGAAACATGGTGGCAGCGGTATGAATCTGAAAGCTGCCGAAGGACCGACGTTTGAGTGGAGTTCGCCAGAATTTTAACAACTACGTTTGCCAGCTAGGCAAAGTTAGTCAGCGATCTACCGCCAGTCTGAACGACGGAGCGTGTGAGCAGCAAACGGGATGATAGTAACCATGGAGAGCACGTTTAAACCACCGGGGAAGATCGACTTTGATGAAGGTAATCTAGCCCTTACCTGGAAGAGATGGAAGGAGGAATTCTCGTTATATATGGATCTTACAATGGAGGACAAGGAAGAGATTGTTAAGGTAAAATTACTGTACTATTTGATTGGGGGAAAAGGGAGAGAGATATGTGAAACACTTGGAGTTGGTAGTGCAAGAGAGAGTCTTATTGTGGAAGAAATACTTGTGGCTTTATCTGCATTTTGTGACCCCAAGAAAAATGAAACAATGGAGAGATATAACATTTTCACTTGTAGCCAGGGACAGGATGAGAGTTTTAATATCTAACTGAATTAAGAACCCTGGCTGGGACATGCAACTTGGGAAATATTACGGACTCTCTTATCAGGGATAGGATTGTGTCTGGGACATGGGACTCTCGCTTGAGGGAACATTTACTAAGAGAGACAGATCTGACCTTAGATAAATGTATGCAGATTGGAAGAGCGGCAGAGCTCTCTATGTTAAGAACAGACGGAAACTCCAAGTGCAGATCAAACTCAGCAGGGGGTTTATTAGACGTGGGATTTGATCCCTTACTCATGGTCAGTTCAGAAAATAGTCAGAAGCCAGCAAACAGATAGATACAGGTGAGCAGAACAGTAATCAGTAATACAGGCCAAGATCGGGAAACCAGGAAATCAGTCCGCACAAAGACAATGTACAAAAGGGGGAAAATAAACTAAAGGGATGAAGGGAATGGGGAAAAGGGGAGGAGGGAAAATAGGGAAGGAGAAATTAGGGAAACTAACTAAACAATTGGGAACACAAGGGCAAAGGGAATACAAGGACCTATCTTTCACACTGCAATCCCACTACAAACACAAAACTAAAATATACAGACTGTTACAAACAGACAAATACTTTCAAAAGAGCAATCACAAACCAAATAGCGCAGAGACAAACCAACCAGACAGAGTCAAGGGAAGAATGAATCGACTTGGAACAAGGGGGAATGGGATATTTAAGCACAAGACAATTAACGTGATAGCCTGACTAGATAGGGAACAGCTGTGGCAGGAAGCCAGAGAGGGGCGGAGCCAGAAAGAGCAGGACAGGGATAGGTGAGTAGAATGGAAAGGGCGTGGAATCCTATGCTAATCTGCTCTACACACCCAGACCCTGATACTGAACTACTCTCAGGTGAGGACAGGCAGAGAGCACAGAAAGAAGGAAGTTAGAAACATCTCACCGAATAAACAGGGGAATTGGTGATGATGACAGGACTGAGGGGAGGGAAGCACACAAGGATTAAAGGAACAAGACCAAGGGAAATAACAACCATTCAGAACAATACACAATCACTCAAGCAAAATAATAAAATGTACATAAATGAAAATAAAGACTAACAATAATGAAAACTAAAAATAAAACGGGCAGACAAAATCCTACTTTCTAACACTCTAGACAAAGAGCCAAGGTTATAGAGGCACAGAGTTCAGCAGCAGTCCATGCAGTGTCACAAAAAGAAACACGAAAAGGGACAGATCACAGTGAGGAGAGGAACACCATCCAATGCAGATATTGTGGGCGGAGTCATGAGAGGAAAAAAGAAAAATGCCCTGCATATGGAAAAACATGCAAGGGCTGCGGGAGAGGCAATCATTTTGGCACAGTCTGCAAAAGCACAGGGACAGCTGAGAAAAACAGGATTCTTGCATTGGGAGAAGCCACAGAAGGGTCAGAAAGTGATGGAGATATGCATTGCATAACATTAAGCCCAAAGTCAGAGACTGTCAATATGGTTCAGAAAACAAACACAGAGCTGAGCAGCGCGTTGTATGCACCCATGCTGGTGAACAGAAAATCAGTCAGATTTCAGCTTGATTGTGGAGCCAGTTGCAATT
The DNA here is from genome assembly GCA_029692085.1 of Gymnothorax javanicus. Lineage (NCBI taxonomy): Eukaryota > Metazoa > Chordata > Actinopteri > Anguilliformes > Muraenidae > Gymnothorax > Gymnothorax javanicus. The sequence goes on along the minus strand of JAFJMP010000087.1, from coordinate 14,272 downwards.
TCATCCCTGTAAGCCTCACACAGCCCTTGCGCCTAGAGACATGCAGCCGGGTGTTGGTGATATACAATAAGAGCACGCTTACACCACGCGGGAAATGCTCACTGACCATGACTAACCCATGCAACAAAAAGACGTATGGGGTGGAGTTCATGGTGGTGGACGGAGATATACACAGACCCATCCTAGGCAGCAAAGCTATCCAAGCAATGGAGTTGATCACAGTTCCACACCACAACATACTGGGAGTCGAGACATCAGGGACGTGGTCAGAGGAGCAGATAAAACAGGAGTATGCAGATGTGCTCCACGGAGATGGGGTCCTGCCAGGCAAGCTGAAGTTGGAAGTGGACGAGAGTGTAGAACCTGTACAGCTACCAAAGAGGAGGGTTCCTGTGGCACTATACAACCCACCAAAAGAGGAGTTAGCAAGCCTACAAGAAAGAGGAATCATATGTCCAGTTGAAAAAAGTACGGACTGGGTCAGTAGCCTATTGGTAGTGCATAAGTCATCGGGAAAATTGAGAATATGCATAGACCCAAAGCCACTAAACAAAGCACTCAAGAGGAGCCACTACCTGCTAACTACGATGGATGACGTGCTGCCAGACTTGAACAGGGCACGTGCATTCTCAGTGGTGGATGTCAAGAATGGATTTTGGCATGTTGAACTGGAGGAGGAATCGAGCTACCTCACAACCTTCTCCACACCCATGGGGTGCTACAGATGGCTACGCATGCCAATGGGGATCAGCCCAGCACCTGAGATCTTCCAAAGGAAGTTGAACTAAGCTATGGATGGTCTTCCTGGGGTCAAGATTATTGCAGATGATATCTTGATTGTGGGAATGGAAGAGAACGACAAAGAAGCTATTCAAGACCATGATATGAAACTGAGGAAGCCACTGGAGAGATGCAGGGACTTCATTGTGAAGCTGAGCCCCGAGAAACTGCAGCTCTGGCGTAAGGAAGTGCCATACATTGGTCACATACTGTCGTCAGAGGGGTTAAAGGTAGACCCAGAGCGGTAGATAACTCAGAGTGGCGACACCCATTGACTTCGTTGTTCGAGTGGTCACATGGTTCGTGGGGAAGCGCTATAGTTCCAAACAAATGCCGCGCTGTAATTGTCTCCCATGGGAAAGACAGCACCAATTGCGTTACTGAACGTTAAATATTAAATTCAACCTTACACAGTTGCCGCACATTTCTCTTTATGAATTACATTATTTACACACGTTTATAGAGGTCGTGCTTTTACTACTAAGATCATTTCATAGTTTTTGGAGGTAAAGATTCATGTTAGCATCAGTGAGCTAGTAGGCCTACTTATACGTACCATTGATCCGCTATAATTTCTAAGTAAATTTAACCCTGTATTTACACTGTCATGGGGATGGATAAGTTTACATATTTTAGCTTTATTAAGTTACATTATTGGATTACCAGGGTCTGCCTTTATCTTCTGGATTTACCCACAACTTACCATGTTAAAGTTCTGCTGACCTGTAATATCATTCAATGTCACGCCAGTTCTTCCTTAAAGCAAAGGTGCACCACCATGCTCATTTCAGAGCCCTTGATATTCTCAATTCTAATGTTTAGATAAAATGAAAAGAAATACGTAACCTACAGCTGGTGAGACCAGGAGACTGAATGAGATTAAATACAATGACTGATGCAAGGAAAGGTTTTCAACAAAAAGATTTTTATTGAACAGTGGACAACAGGACGGCACAGAAATTGAAGTTGATAAACAAATTAAACAAGGAGGGGTGCAAGTGTGAGTGAGTGAACCATGAGTGAACCTTGAACAACAAATAACAAAAGAAATACAACGTTGTACATAGTAATGTGGCAGGGTGGTGGTGGGTTCTAATGTGGGAGAGGGGGTGATCAGTGTCAAATTAATAAACCTTCTCGATGTGTGGAACTACTAAGTGTGTGTGTGTGTGCGTGCGCGCATGTTTTCAGAACAAGGCAGGGTTCTGAATAGAACTATAACAACTAAATGGATTTAACAGGAATGTACTGAATAGAGCAGACAAGTAAACTCTTGGAACAAGAGCGATACTGTGAAGCATGAACATTTGAGGAATTACAAATAATTAAATAAAGGAGTTGGGGACATTACAAATACAAGGGCCAGGAATGTTGGAAGAGGTTTGCAAATTTTATACATCTCAGAACTTCCCACGAATCCTGTAGCCTCCATCGCCAACAGCAGCCTCTGCCCGCCTCCGCCAGCGCCTGTCGCCACCACTGCCAGCAGCACAGGGTACCTGCAGGTTTTCAGTCAGTTACATTTAAGACCTTTTCAAAGTCTCCCATAATTGACATGTAAGACAACTCATGCAATTACAAAAGTTAACAAAATCACTGCATTACTTTAAAAAGGAGTTTTACATTTAATTTGGGATTAAAATAAATGTGTGATTTGCAAAGTTTATACATCTCAGAACCTCTCACGAACCCTATAGCCTCCATCGCCAACAGCAGCCTCTGTACGTATTAACGGTAATTTAACGGTAAGCTTACATGGCACAATAAAATGAGCACAGAAAAGTAATAAAGACTAACCACAGCCACCACATCTGTTCAAGAGTAAATCATTTAAAAAGATCATCTTGTATGGCATATAATACAGCTAGCTGACTACAGCAAGATCGCTTGAAAGCTAACAGCGCCTGGCATGACAAATGCAAATTGACAGATGCAATTTCATAATAGCTAGCTAAAACATGATGGGTGACACTTTGGTCGTCAACGTCCTAACTTGTGGTTTCATTCAATTTTATGAATAACAAGTGGTGTGGTTTTCATCCGAAATGGTTCTTGAGAGCTAAACTGAGTTAGAAACTCCGCAACCGTTCATGATTGAACTTAAAACACCGGATCAAGCTAGGCTAGGTAAAAGCATGTCAAAATTTTCAAAGCTAACTTTAAAATAAAATTTTAAAAAACTTTACCGAAACCAGTCACAGGCACCTCATCCCATTATTTACCGATTTATATCGGTTTTGTGAGAGATAGAAATAGAAACTCCGTAGAGTTAATGACTGAATTCCCACAGCTGACCAAGATAACTACGAAGCAAACGAACATGAGCTTAAATCATCACAACCTCTTCAGACTTAAAATATATATATCGTCGTGCCGATCATACACAATTGGAGATTATAAATGTTACATGACCACTGATATGATATATACATTTCGTGAATCATTAGACTTCAATATTTTATTACTTACCGTCAATGTTGTCTCAATGGAAGTGAATCGGTCTGAAGCTGGAGGGACCTCTTTTGGAACTATGAGAAGTTCCAGTACCCGGAAGTGTGCCGCCATTTTTTGTACACGAGAGTCAATGGGAGTGTCGCAACTCTGAGAATATCAATGGCTCTGGGTAGACCCAGGGAAGGTGGAAGCAATCAAACAGATGCCTTGCCCTACAGATGTGAAAGGAGTGGTTTCTCGGCGTGGGTAACTACCAGGCAAAGTTCCGTGATCATGCATCTGACCTCTGTGAACTGCTGCGAGAACTGACACACAAAGATGTACTTTGGGAATGGACAGACAGACACACACAGGCGTTTGAAAAAATTAAAAAGAAGATCTCACAGGCTGCATTACTAAAATACTACGACCCAGCAGAGCAGCTCGTGTTGCACTGCGATGCCTCAGAGAGTGGGCTGCGAGCCGCTTTAATGCAGCTAGGACAACCTATCGCATATGCCAGCAGGGCCCTGACTGAAACAGAAAAAGGCTATGCACAGATTGAAAAGGAGCTACTGGCAGTGCTCTTTGGGATGGAGAGATTTCACCAGAACAGCTATGGGAGGCCTGTGGAGGTGCAGTCCGATCATAAGCCCCTTGAGAGCATACTGAGCAAGCTGCTTCTCAGTGCTCCTAAATGACTGCAGCGCATGCTGATGGCATTGCAGGGATATGAGGTCAGGCTTCGATACTGCCCAGGGAAACAGTTGGTGCTGGCTGACACCCTGAGCAGGGCGTATTTCACCGGAAAGGAGGTTAGAGGCTCAGCGGAGGCCGAAGTGGAGTCCATCAACATGATGCACTATCTGCCAGTATCAAACGAGAGACTCCAGTCCTTACAGCGAGCTACAGAACTGGACACGGACCTCCAGATGCTGAGGAAGGTAATCCAACAGGGATGGCCAGCAGTTAAAGAGGAGGTTCCCTAGGCTGTGACCATGTACTTCCATCACAGAGACGAACTAAGTGTGCAGAACGGGGTTATCTTGAGGGGAGAGCGTGTTGTTGTGCCTGCGGCCCTCCGGCTTGAGATAATGCAGAGAATACACTCTTCCCACATAGGGGTTGAGGGCAGAGGTGTATAGTCCGGGTTCAGAAAGTAAAAATCCTCCCCAGAACTTTATTCCAACCACCTGCATTTACTTCAGACAGGAGATGGAGCCAATGTGAGTGATCAGCTCATTCTGTGGGAGGGAGAAAAACTTGGCAGGACTTTTACTTTCTGACCCCTGGATTATACACCTCTGGTATGAATGCACAGCTGAAGACCTATATGGAACAGTGCAGCATATGTAGTGCTTGGGGTGTGAAGCAGCCAAAGGAGACCTTGACATCACACGAAGCCCCAAAACGTCCCTGGGAGAAAGTAGGGACGGATCTGTTTTCATTATGTGACAGGGATTACCTAATCACTGTGGATTATCTCTCAAATTTCTGGGAGGTGGATCAGTTAGAGAAAGGCACACACTCAAAAACAGTGATTCAGAAGCTGAAATCATGCTTTGCCAGATATGGTATACCCGACGTTGTGCACTCAGACAAAGGTCCTCAGTACACATCAGAAGAGTTTAAATGCTTCAGCAAGGATTGAGATTTCACGCACAAAACGTCATCTCCTGGCAATCCACGGAGTAATGGAAAAGTGGAGTCGGTGGTAAAAACAGCCAGACAGCTAGAACAGACTGATGGCAAAAGCGAAGCGGGCAGGAGTGGATCCGTATCTAGCCTTGCTAGACCACCGTAACATCCCATCACAAGGAACCTCCACCCTCGTTCTGAACTTGTGAAGTTTTGAACTATGAGTGTAATAAGAAGCGCGGCCAACATGCGATATGCTTCGGGAAGAGCCGCAAACTGTCTTCGCTCTCCCGAGATGGCTACACATGCGGTCACATACAAGCAAGCTTGTGTACATAATTCACTAATTGGACATTCCAGATTCGGTGGTATTGGAGATGCCAATTTTCTAAATGAAAAAACATAAAAAATAAAACAGCTCACATTGCCATCCCCTCAAGCACGACGAATATGAAGCTTAGTCCTGTAACTTTCTTGAGCTATCAGAACAGTTTTAACTTTAGAACTAAATTCCACATTTGAAATCACAGATGTTAACTTGCATAGTTGGAACCACTGACTGTGAATGGACGAACGATGGAAGTTGCAAACTTACGTCGTAACTATGCTTTTGGGAAAGGCTAGCGAGCCTAAGCTTTTTGCTTTTAAAGTATTAAGTTACACGTGTAACAGTTGTAAAAACTTGAATTTATTCATTTAAAGGGATGGTTTGGATTTTTTGCCTTGAAGTTTTATGAAATAATCTTGAGCAGTGTAGTGCATGAGGCGATTTTTTTGGTTAATGAGTCTTGTGAGCGGAGTTCTTGCCTCTCGAAGTTTTGAATGAAGTAGTTCCACCTATTTTGCTGGGGTCACAAAAATAGAAAGTTTTGCTTCCCAAAACAACATGTTTTTAAATGAGTAATATATTTCTGTTGCAAAACCATGGTTAGTGAATAACTCACACTTCACAATCACTTTGCTCTATCTGCCTATCCCTCGGTATCACTGCACGCTGCGCTGCCTGCAGGCTATCAGCAGTTTAACGGTCTCACCGGTTCCTGTGATTGACAAAAAAAAAAAAAAAAAACCCTGACTACGAAAGCGACGATGACATTCCCCTTAACACAGTGTCAAAGGGATAACGTTATGAACCTGAGTTTACCGATGGCGAACTTCGTCAGATGAAGATAAATAGGGTAGAGAGAGAGAGAGAGAGAGAGAGAAGAGAGAAGCTGTCCAAGCTGAAGATGAGCCCACGACAGCAGCTAGGAGAGACAGAGTCAACGAAAAGTACTGGCGCTCTTGTTTAAATTGTAAGATAACGCCGAAGGAGGAGGAGAGCTACTGATCTCTCTATATCAGATGAGGCTGGTGCACCTGCCTGTGTGTGCATCACTTGCCATCAAGACTTTCCTGCAATCTTGAATGCCAGTGTCTCGCTGACCTTTTTCCACATTCCAAAAATATACTGCAAGAAGCGTCCCAGGCCAGCAGGACCTGATGGACAGCTGTCTTCAGAGTGAGTGTATTGGCTGTCTCTTATAAGATAATCATGGAATTCATAATTAGTTGTGAGGGTATTTTGGCTGCAAAAAATTACTGGGTGGTGACTAATTATACAGTCGTATATACACTATTAGGGCACCTTCTGTTTATCAGCAGAACATAACTGTACACACTAATGCAGTAAATAGGCTACATATCACCAGTAATCCAAATGCAGGCGTTATCAGTTACATGTTGTAATCAGTAGCGATCCGTCCGCAGGAACAAAGGCCTTCGGAAACCTCACCTTTCAGTGCTAAATAACCTAAATCTCTTGCAGTTTAATTTTCCTGATTAGCAACAGTTGCTTAGAATAATTGGTAGAGCCGACGACAGTCCAATTCATTTTCAATAGCATTGTTATACATTTCACCACAAAACTATGAAGTGTGTTCTCCTGCACATAAATAACGAAGTAAAATATCAATGTCTTTGTAAGTTCTGCGCCCGTGTAGCTCGCAAAACAACACAGATATGCGTAAATTAGTTTGTGGGGCTCATTAAGCAATAAGCCATGAGAGTCCGTTTTATATTCTGAATGAAGTCACAGCTAAAAGGCATTGTTAAGGCACGATGCACAGTTTAGTGACAATTGTAAGGATGGCAAAAATGAATGCTGCGAACTCAGCGGAGGTTTTGGACTTTTTATATTGCCATCCTTATGATGCCATATCAATAATATCAATGTAGGCAATAGGCATTTACTTCTTTATTATCATTTATTATACATATTGGTCTTGGTTGTTCAGTCGATACAAATCCACACCATTTTACTGTATTTTCTTGTCTGACAATAAACTTGTCTCTCTCTGCATGGTTCTATCAGGTCGCGGCAGTCAACATCCAAGCGTGTTATCTTTGATATAGGTGATAGCCAGCGCGCAGTGATATCAAGGAGAGAAAAATAGTTCAACGCGATTGTGAACTGTGAGTTATTCACTGACCATGGTTTTGTGCCTGAAACATACTACAATTTTAAGCACATGGGGCTCTAAATTCGTTCACCAGGCGCAGGCGCGGTGCAGGCACGGCGAATGGGGGGAGCGCCGCACCAACTGGGTGTACCCAGGCGTATTTTGCAATTTCATGCCCGGCGCAAGTACTCCTCTGTCCCGCCTCTGTCCCTTCTGCCGGCGCAAGTGGCAAAGAGGGAGGAGAGAAGCCGTGAGTGGGTTTAACACAGCCGAGTGAAATCTTCACCAATCAAATGAGCTCCTCTCCTCACCTTTAAATATTGGAATAAAGAAGCCTCTGTCCTATATCTGCATGATGCGTTAATGTTGCATTTTACTTTGCTGCTTCAGGCATGTTTTCTGCTCCGCTTACGTCTATATTAAGCATTACGAATATGAGTTAGCTAGGGCATTCGCGAATTATTTCCATTAGCGAGCTTGAATGGAATAAAACGAAACTACGTCAGATCATTTAAACTTATGAAGTTGGAATGAAATACGACGGTTGCTCATTTATTTCTTCTGCCTGCATCATTGGGAAGAGAAACGATGGATAGCGTGTTCCTATTATTACACCCTGTTGCTGCTTAAAATTTTGGGATTAACATGCATGGACAACAATGCAAGATACGTTACACATTTATTTTCAGTATGCGATCTTTACTCAGTACGAGATCAAAGCAATCAGAATGTATTCCTTTCCCCCACTAAAAACAATAATACCTAAGTGACAATAGTAGTATTAAGCCGCTTGCACACTGGACGCGAAACACATTTTTCGCGCGACAGATTACATTCAAAGTCAATGCAGAGATGCAAATACCCGTCTTTGCATTGACTATGAATGTAATCAGTCGTGTAAAAAATTCGTTTCGCGTCCAGTGTGCCAGCGGCTTTACTGAGCCCGTGTGTACGCATGTGTTGCTCACATAGACAGCGTCAAATGAAACTTGCGCTCACCCTCAATCGTCTCAGACCCCTCATCTCATGATTAGTTTTGGTTGCTGTCCAGAATCTGTCACGTACAGGCTGTAACCAGATGTGGCGCTCTTGAGCTGCCATCATCACTCGTGGCTGCCCTAAGCGGGGTCGGTCAGTGACAGTGCCTGTGTTCTATTCTCGGATAGACAGCCGACTGATTGTTGAACGGTGACAGTGCAAATGACGCACCACCTCTCGGCGGCTGAGATCTGCCCGTAACATGCCAAAGGCTATGTTTCTCTCTCCTGTGTCACAAGCCGTTCCATTTTCTTGATGCTGTAGCATTTTTCGTTTTTTTGTTGGCTTTATGTAGGCTATTGACCACACCAAAAAGAACAAGTCAAGTGTCACTGTACACATTACGAACAGCTCAATGTTTGTTATTACTGAAGTGCTTGGCGCATGCACGTGGTGCGTGTCAGGATTACAATACCATGCGCTTATCTTTATTTCCTCTCGTGCCTCACTGGAAAAGCAATACAAATCCATTCTTCAATTTGCTGCAAATACAGCACATACCTCACCTGTGCATTTTTAATGGCGCTGAGTATATATATATATATATACATATATATATATATATATATATATATATGCACACACACACGCACACCAACAGATAGAGCTTTGAAAACACATATTTTTTACAAATTGTATGAACTTACACGTCCCGAGTCTCTGTAAATTAAGTTTCACATCTTCCCTGGATGTTTGTTTGTCTCTGGTTTCTATCTGTTCTTTGTTTCATTCAAATAAACTGATTGGTTGCATTTTTACCTTCCCAATTCCCCTGTACTTTACTCTCACCTGTTTCTGCATCTGTTTCTCATTTATACTTGTTGTCTCTTTTAAGTCCGTGCTTGTTAGTGTCTCTTTTTTTGGGCTAACATGACTGCTGAAGTGGAGAACACAAGGGGGATTACGCGTATCTGTGATAGGTTGTTCTCATTTGTTGTTAGCCAGGCTTCCAAGAATGTGTCACAGTTGATGAAAAAATGGTTGAAGTTCAGCAGTAGTCTGTGGTAGTTATGCAGTTTTATTAGCCTAGGATAGTCGTGTTGGAGGTTTTTAGTCCTGCGAATGTTAGTTTATAAATGTACAGTCGTCGTTTGTGGCCGACTACAGCTTGATTAGCTGTGTAACCATGGCAGGAAAACTTGGTAGCAATTGCTATTTGTTCTAAAATGCACTGCGAATGTCACAGTAAAAATAGTAAACATTCGGCCGCAATATATATGCTAATTCAGATGAATTGGCAGTGCGCAACTGTGCTGTAAAGTTTCATTGTTGCTCATGACAAAGGAGGCTGTTGTCTAACTATGACAGCAATGGCATGAATTTATATGAGGAAAAAAATGCTTCAAAAGGGCTGGCGGAAAAGTGTATTTGTATAGACGATTGTGATTTTTTCTGTATCAGCGTTCTCCTCACCATATTCAGGGACATCATCATGCCATTAGCTGTTGGCGTGGCTATAGGACACTAGCTCGTGTTGAGGAATTCGTACTGGTTAGCGTTGACCTTTAAATGAAAGACCCAAAAACAGTTTTAGCAGCATAATAGTTTTTCTGTATTTAATCAGAAGGTAAATCATGGATACAATCAGGTAAATTCATATGCATGTAATCAGACAAAATGTAAATAGGCATCAAACCATCAAGTGATACAAAGTCAGATGATCTTCAGCAGAGTTGAAGTAGAGCACTCAGGGGTGCGAAGCATCTCGGGTGAAGAGTCTCTGGTCGTGCAGGATCAGAGGGCTGTCAAAGGTTGAGAGCCCCGAGACCTTCTAAGTCTTCATCTTTATAGCTCGTTTACTTCTTACTTTCGTTGGATGTCTTTACACGTCAGTCATATTCTATGCATCATATCAACCTTTGCAGTTTCACAGTTTCCATGAGAACCAACCGCTATACCCCTTCCCATATCTAAAGATACTTGACCTACACCTGACATGGTATTGCTCAACATATAACGGCTCTGCAGCTTTTTCCTCTTCCTACATTACTCAAGGTCTCGCCATCCAGATGTCATCTTTTTTGTGGTTCTACCAGGAGTCTCAACTATATTTCACCTCTTCGCTGCTTAAATTTAGTGGTTCTGTATTTTCAGATTGGAGGAACATAAAATTCCTTTTGCAAGCAGGGCCCAGTTCTTAGCTCCAAATTAAGAACGAGCTTGACACTAAAACAATAGAAAATTTATGGCAGCACTTAAGGCTTTGTGCAGCATATGAGGCTTGTCTGTGCATGGTTCTCATGTTAAGAATATACATTGTTTGAGTACATTTTCTCATGCTAAGAATATGCATTGTGTAAGTACATTTTCTTGGGTACACTGATTCAGTTAACACCATTTAGTTCTTGGTTATACAATGCATTCAGATATATGATTAATACAATGATTCAAATATATGATTAATACAATAATTCAGATATATGAGTATAATGAATCAATACAATAATGCTTTAGTTGATTGGTGATTGTTAATGCATTTGAATATACTTGATTAATTGTTAATACATTTGAATACACTTGATTAATATTTTCCCACACTTGCTTTAGCTAATACTTTCAAAAAGCCACTCATACAGAAGTTTCTGTAAGGATGTAATGTGTCGTTGGTCCATGTTTTCATTGTGGCTTTCACATGACAATCACTAAGAGTGTTTGTTTATTTTGAGTTTACGGGTCTGAGGAAACTGAGTTGCTGACATGGTCGCTGCTCTCCATCTCTGCCTCTGTCGGAAAAAGTGGTTGTAATTTTCATTTCTTAGCCCCTACATTCCTTCAGTGGGCTGGAATGAGGTAGATAACCTCTTCCTCAGTCTCTCCAAACATCTGTCATCCTAACCCTCCTTAACTCCCTTCTCTTTCAGCTTTGGGTCAGTATAATGTTGCACATGGCACGGGCTGTTTCATGACAATTCAAGTTCTGAGTTTAGTCATGTTTGGTGACATTTTGATTGTCTCAGTGTGACTTGTGCAATGGTCTCATTTCCACAGCGGTCTTCCTCGATCTTAATATTCATGTAAGAACATAAGACAAAACTGGACCAGTGTGGAGACCTGCCCCCATCAAAACCACATGACCAAAGTTTTGAATCAGCACCCACCTGATGTGGGCCTGGGACCTGGGACCCGCAATTCTAAATTATTCACTCCTGGCTTTTTGTTTAGAGATCCAAATTACTGGTCTCTGTACCTAAATCTGGGATGGGACATTACCAGAGGAGAAGTACATTTCTTTTCATACTTATTGAATGAGGGTTTAGTATAATTTTAATCCCTTTGAAATATGCACCATGCGATTTCAGAATCTTAGTGGAGTAAAATGATACCAAACACGATATGCTTGCACTACAGTTTGCCATGAAACGTCAGTTACAGTCCAGAATTACAAAGATAACTGGTATTAATGTTAACAATCAGCTTATGTCGTATACCAAAAATACACGTTGGATTTGCAACATTACGGGAGGTAATATGAATCATTTTGCTGGTGAAATCTCTGAAAAGTCCAGTTTATGGCACTGAAATATTCTCTCTGCCAAAGTTGTCTCAGCCGTTTTCGGGTGGCTTGCAAGACGTTCAACGCTGACCTTAACCCCAGAGATTGTCCATTAACCCCGAGGCTGGGGGCCGCTCCAGCTGTCATGAATGAAGTTGGTGCCATACAGACCCTAATTGAGTCTGCTCCCTGACTCAGGAGTGGCTCTGCAGGATGCAGATGGCTTTAAGACAATAGGAGTAACTACCAGTCCTGTGTCTGTGAGAACGGCACAGAAGTGTCTTTGTCAGGAAACATGTGCACTTAAGATAAGGCTAACAGCCTTCCCAGCGCGGCTTACAGTTCTGATTTATGTTTAATTAGGGGTTCAAGCCCATAGGGGCTTGTTGTGAACGTGATATCTCGAGAACGCTTTGACCGATTTAATTCATCTTTTCAATGTGTAATTTTGTGACACGCCGACCCCAGTCGATTTCCATCACCTGGCGGGGGACATGGCCATGTTTAGTGGCAACACTTGTTAATTAAGCTGTTAGAGCTTTCAACTACTACTGGTTTCTCTTGGCTTGAACCCCAGAATTGCCGCTTGCGGCTATATTTTGAATTGTAATTGTCTAACTCTCCGCAAATATATTTATATATTGTCTGACTCATTCAGTTAACATAATATGCAGGAATGCCCCCTTAAGCTGGTCTGCATATTTAACCCTAGTGTATCACAGAGTATTGCACCCGCTGACCTCTGTCTTTAAATCAATCTCCTCCGTTTCGGCCGGCCGGTGTGACATGCGGTGTTACCGACATAGTGTTCTGAGACAAGTTACAAGAGTACTGGATTCTTCTTACGATCAAGTCTAAATTGTAAATTGTAATGCCTCTATTCAAATTTGAATCCTTAAATTAACAATTATATTGAAATGGTGTCTTTTTTAGATTCTGGACTCCCACAGGGTTGCGTGTGCAATAAAGTGTAAATTGATTAAGAGTTCCTGCGGTGTTCTTCGTGCATCTATCTCAAAATTTAGCAAGGTGGCTGGCATGGTGGCGCAGTGGTTAGCACTGCTGCCTTGCAGTAAGGAGATTCCTGTGACACTCGGGCATAAAGGACCAAAGGCGAGCCAGGGGAAAAAGCAGAATCGTCTTTATTCAGGCAGGGTCAGAGCCAGGAGATCACAGGGCAACAAATCCAAACAGTAGGCAAGAATTCAAAAGTCAAAAAACAAGCAGAGATCGAAACCAGTAAATCAGAGGGGCAGAAAAATCTAAAGGGGCAGGTAAATAATTGAAGTCAGGCAGAAGGGTGTCACAGAATCTCTAAATACAAACAGGCGTACTGGGTGCTCGGCTCTGAATGAAATAGATCATCGTTCTGACAAGGAACAGACTGCAGAGTGGGACTATATATACACAAGGTACAGTAGGTAACGACCTAGGCGGGGCAACAGGTTTGAGGGATAATCTAAACATTAACTGAGAGGGCGAAATATAAGATGTAATTAACAATACAAAATGGGAAACAATGACAAAGACTAGTTTCACGAGACATCCTTAAACAGCAGCTGCTCCAATCAAGGAGTGCCTAAGTGGAGAGACGGAAGAAACAGATTAGTAGAAGAGATAGTTGCAAAGTGTAAAACCCACAAAACAATAACCAACGGCGGAAATTGTAGGGCAAAGGTTCAACGTGTTCTTTTGGGCCAGTGTTAGCATGCGCGATGTCCTGGCTGGTGCGAATCACAATAAAATGGATACATTTCTCCGCTCAAGGACGGGGCACAAAAAGCACAACGGTTACAATTAATCTGACTCCATAATAAATTTAGAATACCAAATTTAGTTATACCCTCGTTAAATATCTGACTCCAAATTAGAATTAGAATTTATAGTTTAGGGACACATGCGTGAATCTCGGAGCAACTAAGCCGCCAGACTCTTCCGTGAAAAACCAGTTACTCAACCGACGCCCCGGTAATAGCGCGGTTGCGGATCTTAGTTCGGTGAGAGTTCTAGAGGATGGAAGAAATTACCATGATAGCAGCAACTTTGGCATAAACATACCATGAACCCAGATTTATGTGCACCACAGGGCCCCTTAAGGAGATCGACCAGGCACCGCTTATAAGCCCAAGGGTGCCCTTAAGGCCAAATCCCCAGGACCGATACTACATAAACCCTTTATATAAGTAGACCGTAATCTGCAATCCAACTTAAAACCCATCACTACCTTTAAAACATCAGCTAGCTAGTCTGGAATGCAAGGACTCGCCCTAAGTACCGGGGTCGAACGTGGCTAGAAAGAACAAAAAAAGGATTAGAGTCACGGAGACCACGCAAGCTTAAAGGAATGACAATAATTTATTCACCAGGTAGGCAAAAGCTTAAATCAAACAAATCAACGTTAAGCCAATTATGTTACGCATAATTTAGAAGAGGAGAATAAAGTCATACC
>JAFJMP010000086.1:49443-86387 GCA_029692085.1 Gymnothorax javanicus | reverse complement strand
GTCAGTTTCATTAAAACCAGTTTAGGAAGCCGGTTTATTAAAAACCAGTTTTTAAGAGGTCAATTTTCGGTTTCATAAAAAACCAGTTTTAAGAGGTCAGTTTCATTAAAACCAGTTTTAAGAGGTCAGTTTCATTAAAAACCAGTTTAAGAGGTTGGTTTCATTAAAACCAGTTTTAAGAGGTCAGTTTCATTAAAACCAGTTTTAAAAGGTCAGTTTCATTAAAAAGTTTAACCAGTTTTAAGAGGTCGGTTTCATTAAACCAGTTTTAAGAAGCCAGTTTTAAAACCAGTTTAAGGTTTAAAACCAATTTTAAGAGGTCGGTTTCATTAAAACCAGTTTTAAGAGGTCGGTTTCATTAAAAAAAAATAAGAGGTCAGTTTAAAACCAGTTTTAAGAGGTCGGTTTCATTAAAACCAGTTTTAAGAGGTCTGTTTTTCATTAAAAACCAGTTTTTAAGAGGTCAGTTCATTAAAACCAGTTTTAAGAGGTCGGTTTCATTAAAACCAGTTTTAAGAGGTCGGTTTCATTAAAACCAGTTTTAAGAGGTCGGTTTCATTAAAACCAGTTTAGGAAGCCAGTTTCATTAAAACCAGTTTTAAGAGGTCGGTTTCATTAAAACCAGTTTTAAGAGGTTGGTTTCATTAAAACCAGTTTTAAAAGGTCGGTTTATTAAAAAGTTTTAAGGTCAGTTTCATTAAAACCAGTAAAGGGGTCGGTTTCATTAAAACCAGTTTTAAGAGGTCGGTTTCATTAAACATTAAAACCAGTTTTAGGAGGTCGGTTTCATTAAAACCAGTTTTAAGAGGTCGGTTTCATTAAAACCAGTTTTAAAGGTCGGTTTCATTAAAACCAGTTTTAAGAGGTCGTTTTTCATTAAACCAGTTTTTAAAGGTCAGTTTCATTAAAACCAGTTTTAAGAGGTCAGTTTCATTAAAACCAGTTTTAAGAGGTCGGTTTCATTAAAATAAACATTAAAACCAGTTTTAAGAGGTCAGTTTCATTAAAACCAGTTTTAAGAGGTCGGTTTCATTAAAACCAGTTTAGGAAGAGGGTTTCATTAAAACCAGTTTTAAGAGGTCGGTTTCATTAAAACCAGTTTTAAGAGGTCAGTTTCATTAAAACCAGTTTTAAGAGGTCAGTTTCATTAAAACCAGTTGATAAAGGTCGGTTTCATTAAAACCAGTTTTAAGAGGTCGGTTTTTCATTAAAACCAGTTTTAAGAGGTCAGTTTCATTAAAACCAGTTTTAAGAGGTCGGTTTTTCATTAAAACCAGTTTTAAGAGGTCGGTTTCATTAAAACCAGTTTAAGAGGTCGGTTTTTCATTAAAACCAGTTCAGTTTCATTAAAAAAGTTTTAAGAGGCCAGTTTCATTAAAACCAGTTTTAAGAGGTCAGTTTCATTAAAACCAGTTTTAGTTTTAAGAAGGTCGGTTTCATTAAAACCAGTTTTAAGAGGTCGGTTTCATTAAAACCAGTTTTTTTAAACATTAAAACCAGTTTTAAGAGGTCGGTTTCATTAAAACCAGTTTTAAGAGGTCGGTTTCATTAAAACCAGTTTTAAAGGGTTTCATTAAAACCAGTTTTAAGAGGTCGGTTTCATTAAAACCAGTTTTAAGAGGTTGGTTTCATTAAAACCAGTTTTTAAAAGGTCGGTTTCATTAAAAAGTTTAGAAGCCAGTTTCATTAAAACCAGTTTAAGAGGTCGGTTTCATTAAAACCAGTTTTAAGAGGTCCTTTTCATTAAACCAGTTTAGGAAACCAGTTTTAAGAGGTTTCATTAAAACCAGTTTTAAGAGGTCCTTTTCATTAAACCAGTTTTAAGAGGTCAGTTTCATTAAAACCAGTTTTAAGAGGTCCTTTTCATTAAAACCAGTTTTAAGAGGTCATTTTTTCATTTAAACCAGTTTTTAAAAGGTCAGTTCATTAAACCAGTTTTAAGAGGTCAGTTTCATTAAAACCAGTTTTAAGAGGTCCTTTTCATTAAAACCAGTTTTAAGAGGTCAGTTTCATTAAACCAGTTTAGGAAGCCCGTTTCATTAAAACCAGTTTTAAGAGGTCCAGTTTCATTAAAACCAGTTTTAAGAGGTCAGTTTCATTAAACCAGTTTTAGGAGGTCGGTTTCATTAAAACCAGTTTTAAGAGGTCAGTTTCATTAAAACCAGTTTTAAGAAGTAAAAGGGTTTCATTAAACCAGTTTTAAGAGGTCGGTTTCATTTTCATTAAAACAGTTTTTAAGAGGTCCAGTTTCATTAAAACCAGTTTTAAGAGGTCGGTTTTTTCATTAAAACCAGTTTAAGAGGCCAGTTTCATTAAAACCAGTTTTAAGAGGTCCTTTTTCATTTAAACCAGTTTTAGAGGTCAGTTTCATTAAAACCAGTTTAGGAGGTCAGTTTCATTAAAACCAGTTTTAAGAGGTCAGTTTCAGTTTTAAACCAGTTTTTAAACCAGGTAAGAGGTTTTCATTTAGAGGTCAGTTTCATTAAAACCAGTTTTAGAGAGGCCAGTTTCATTAAAACCAGTTTTAAGAGGTCCTTTTCATTAAAACCAGTTTTAAGAGGCCAGTTTCATTAAAACCAAAACCAGTTTTTAAAACCAGTTTTAAGAGGTCCAGTTTCATTAAAAAACCAGTTTTAAGAGGTCAGTTTCATTAAAAACCAGTTTTAAGAGGTCAGTTTCATTAAAACCAGTTTTAAGAGGTCGGTTTCATTAAAAAAAACATAAAAAAAGTTTTAAGAGGTCAGTTTCATTAAAACCAGTTTTAAGAGGTCAGTTTCATTAAAACCAGTTTTAAGAGGTCAGTTTTAAAACCAGTTTAAGAGGTCGGTTTCATTAAAACCAGTTTTAAGAGGTCGGTTTCATTAAAATAAGTTTTAAAACCCAGTTTTAAGAGGTCGGTTTCATTAAAACCAGTTTTAAGAGGTCAGTTTCATTAAAACCAGTTTTAAGAGGCCAGTTTCATTAAAACCAGTTTTTAAAGCCAGTTTCATTAAAACCAGTTTTAAGAGGTTGGTTTCATTAAAACCAGTTTTAAGAGGTCAGTTTCATTTCAGTTTCATTAAAACCAGTTTTAAGAGGTCGGTTTCATTAAAACCAGTTTTAAGAGGTCGGTTTCATTAAAACCAGTTTAAGGTCAGTTTCATTAAAACCAGTTTTAAGAGGTCGGTTTCATTAAAACCACCAGTTTTAAAAAACCGGTTTTAAGAGGTCAGTTTCATTCATTAAAACCAGTTTTAAGAGGTCAGTTTCATTAAAACCAGTTTTAAGAGGTCAGTTTCATTAAAACCAGTTTTAAGAGGTCAGTTTCATTAAAACCAGTTTTAAACCAGTTTCATTAAAACCAGTTTTAAAAGGTCAGTTTCATTAAAACCAGTTTTAAGAGGTCAGTTTCATTAAACCAAAACCAGTTTCATTAAAACCAGTTTTCATTTTATTAAACCAGTTTTATTAAAACCAGTTTTAAGAGGTCGGTTTCATTAAAACCAGTTTTAAGAGGTCGGTTTCATAAAAACCGGCATTAAAACCAGTTTTAAGAGGTCGGTTTCATTAAAACCAGTTTTAAGAGGTCAGTTTCATTTCATTAAAACCAGTTTTAAGAGGTCGGTTTTCATTAAAACCAGTTTTAAGAGGTCGGTTTTTCATTAAAACCAATTTTAAGAGGTCGGTTTCATTAAAACCAGTTTTAAGAGGTCGGTTTCATTAAAACCAGTTTTAAGAGGTCGGTTTCATTAAAACCAGTTTTAAGAGGTCAGTTTCATAAAAAACCAGTTTTAAGAGGTCGGTTTCATTAAAACCAGTTTAAGAGGTCGGTTTCATAAAAAAAAAACCAGTTTTTAAAGGGTCGGTTTCATTAAAACCAGTTTTAAGAGGTCGGTTTCATTAAAACCAGTTTAAAACCAAGTTTCATTAAAACCAGTTTTAAAAAACCAGTTTCATTAAAACCAGTTTAAGAAAAATTTTCATTAAAACCAGTTTTAAGAGGTCAGTTTCATTAAAACCAGTTTTAAGAGGTCGGTTTCATTAAAACCAGTTTTAAGAGGTCAGTTTTTCATTAAAACCAGTTTTAAGAGGTCGGTTTCATTAAAACCAGTTTTAAGAGGTCGGTTTCATTAAAACCAGTTTTAAAGGCCAGTTTCATTAAAACCAGTTTTAAGAGGTTGGTTTCATTAAAACCAGTTTTAAGAGGTCGGTTTTTCATTAAAACCAGTTTTAAGAGGTCGGTTTCATTAAAACCAGTTTTTAAGAGGTCGGTTTCAAAAAAACCAGTTTAAAAGGTAAGAGGTCGGTTTCATTAAAACCAGTTTTAAGAGGTCGGTTTCATTAAAACCATTAAAACCAGTTTTAAGAGGTCAGTTTCATTAAAACCAGTTTTAAGAGGTCGGTTTCATTAAAACCAGTTTTAAGAGGCCGGTTTCATTAAAACCAGTTTTAAAGGTCAGTTTCATTAAACCCAGTTTTAAGAGGTCAGTTTCATTAAAACCAGTTTTAAGAGGTCGGTTTCATTAAAACCAGTTTAGGAAGCCAGTTTCATTAAAACCAGTTTAAGAGGTTTCATTAAACCAGTTTTCATTAAAACCAGTTTTAAGAGGTCAGTTTCATTAAAACCAGTTTTAAGAGGTCAGTTTCATTAAAAAACCAGTTTTAGGAACCAGTTTCATTAAAACCAGTTTTAAGAGGTCAGTTTCATTTAAACCAGTTTTAAGAGGTCGGTTTCATTAAAACCAGTTTTAGGAAGCCAGTTTCATTAAAACCAGTTTTAAGAGGTCGGTTTCATTTAAAACCAGTTTTAAGAGGTCAGTTTCATTAAAACCAGTTTAAGAGGTCAGTTTCATTAAAAAAAAAACCAGTTTAAAGAGGTCGGTTTCATTAAAACCAGTTTTAAGAGGTCAGTTTCATTAAAACCAGTTTAGGAAGGCCAGTTTCATTAAAACCAGTTTTAAGAGGTCAGTTTCATTAAAACCAGTTTTAAGAGGTCAGTTTCATTAAAACCAGTTTAAAAACCAGTTTTAAAACCAGTTTTAAGAGGTCAGTTTCTTAAAACCAGTTTTAAGAGGAGGTTTCATTAAAACCAGTTTTAAGAGGTCCAGTTTCATAAAAAAACCAGTTTTCATTAAAACCAGTTTTAAGAGGTCGGTTTCATTAAAACCAGTTTTTAAGAGGTCGGTTTCAAAACCAGTTTTAGTTTTTAAAACCAGTTTTAAGAGGTCAGTTTCATTAAAACCAGTTTTAAGAGGTCAGTTTCATTAAAAAACCAGTTTTAAGAGGTCGGTTTCATTAAAACCAGTTTTAAAAGGTCGTTTCATTAAAAAACCAAAATAAGACGGTTTCATTAAAACCAGTTTTAAGGTCGGTTTCATTAAAACCAGTTTTAAGAGGTCGGTTTTAAAACCAGTTTTCATTAAAACCAGTTTTAAGAGGTCGGTTTCATTAAAAAACCAGTTTTAAGAGGTCAGTTTCATAAAAAAACCAGTTTCATTAAAACCAGTTTTAAGAGGTCGGTTTCATTAAAACCAGTTTTAAGAGGTCAGTTTCATTAAAAAGTTTTAAGGTCAGTTTCATTAAAACCAGTTTTAAGAGGTCGGTTTCATTAAAACCAGTTTTAAGAGGTCGGTTTTTAAACATTAAAACCAGTTTAAGAGGTCAGTTTTCATTAAAACCAGTTTTAAGAAGGTTTTCATTTTCATTAAAACCAGTTTTAAGAGGTCAGTTTCATTAAAACCAGTTTTAAGAGTCCAGTTTCATTAAAACCAGTTTTAAGAGGTCAGTTTCATTAAAACCAGTTTTAAGAGGTCCAGTTTTTCATTAAAACCAGTTTTAAGAGGTCAGTTTCATTAAAACCAGTTTTAAGAGGTCAGTTTCATTAAAACCAGTTTTAAGAGGTCAGTTTCATTAAAACCAGTTTTAAGAGGTCAGTTTCATTAAAACCAGTTTTAAGAGGTCAGTTTCATTAAAACCAGTTTTAAGAGGTCAGTTTCATTAAAACCAGTTTTAAGAGGTCAGTTTCATTAAAACCAGTTTTAAGAGGTCAGTTTCATTAAAACCAGTTTTAAAGGTCAGTTTTAAAAACCAGTTAAAACCAGAGGTCAGTTTCATTAAAACCAGTTTTAAGAGGTCGGTTTCATTAAAACCAGTTTTAAGAGGTCAGTTTCATTAAAACCAGTTTTAAGAGGTCAGTTTCATTAAAAACCAGTTTTAAGAGGTCGGTTTCATTAAAACCAGTTTTAAAGGTCAGTTTCATTAAAAACCAGTTTAAGAGGTCAGTTTCATTAAAACCAGTTTTAAGAGGTCAGTTTCATTAAAAACCAGTTTAAGAGGTCAGTTTCAGTTTTAAAACCAGTTTTAAGAGGTCAGTTTCATTAAAACCAGTTTAAAGAGGTCAGTTTCATTAAAACCAGTTTTAAGAGGTCAGTTTCATTAAAACCAGTTTTAAGAGGTCGGTTTTTCATTAAAACCAGTTTTTAAGAAGTAAGAAGTTTCATTAAACCAGTTTTAAGAGGCCAGTTTCATTAAAACCAGTTTTAAGAGGTCAGTTTCATTAAAACCAGTTTTAAGAGGTCAGTTTCATTAAAACCAGTTTTAGGAAGCCAGTTTCATTAAAACCAGTTTTAAGAAGTCCTTTTCATTAAAACCAGTTTTAAGAGGTCAGTTTCATTAAAAACCAGTTTTAAGAGGTCGGTTTCATTAAAACCAGTTTTAAAGGAATAAAAAAGTTTCATTAAAACCAGTTTTAAGAAGGTCGGTTTCATTAAAACCAGTTTAAGAGGTCAGTTTCATTAAAACCAGTTTTAAGAGGTCAGTTTCATTAAAACCAGTTTTAAGACCAGTTTTAAGAGTTTCATTAAAACCAGTTTAAGAGTTGTTTTTCATTAAAACCAGTTTTAAGAGGTTTTTCATTAAAACCAGTTTTAAGAGGTCGGTTTCATTAAAAAACCAGTTTTAAAGGAGGTCAGTTTCATTAAAACCAGTTTTAAGAAGGTTTCATTAAAACCAGTTTAAAACCAGTTTTTAAAACCAGTTTTAGGAAGGTTTCATTAAAACCAGTTTCCGGTTTCATTAAAACCAGTTTTTTAAGAGGTCAGTTTCATTAAAACCAGTTTTAAGAGGTCCATTTTTAAGGAGGTCAGTTTCATTAAAACCAGTTTTAAGAGGTCGGTTTCATTTCATTAAAACCAGTTTTAAGAGGTCGGTTTCATTAAAACCAGTTTTAAGAGGTCGGTTTCATTTTCATTAAAACCAGTTTTAAGAGGTCGGTTTCATTAAAACCAGTTTTAAGAGGTCGGTTTTTCATTAAAACCAGTTTTTTAAGAGGTCAGTTTCATTAAAACCAGTTTTAAGAGGTCAGTTTCATTAAAACCAGTTTTAAGAGGTCGGTTTCATTAAAACCAGTTTTAAGAGGTCGGTTTCATTAAAACCAGTTTTAAGAGGTTGGTTTCATTAAAACCAGTTTTAAAAGGTCGGTTTTTAAAAAATAAGGTCGGTTTCATTAAAACCAGTTTTAAGAGGTCGGTTTCATTAAAACCAGTTTTAAGAGGTCGGTTTCATTAAAACCAGTTTTAAGAAGGTTTTAAGAGGTTTCATTAAAACCAGTTTTAAGAGGTCGGTTTCATTTAAACATTAAACCAGTTTTAAGAGGTCGGTTTCATTAAAACCAGTTTTAAGAGGTCCTTTTCAAGTAAAGCCAGTTTCATTAAAACCAGTTTAAGAGGTCAGTTTCATTAAAACCAGTTTTAAGAGGTCGGTTTCATTAAAACCAGTTTAGGAAGCCAGTTTCATTAAAACCAGTTTTAAGAGGTCAGTTTCATTAAAACCAGTTTTAAGAGGTTGGTTTCATTAAAACCAGTTTTAAGAGGTCGGTTTCATAAACATTAAAAACCAGTTTTTAAAGGTCAGTTTCATTAAAACCAGTTTTAAGAGGTCGGTTTTCATAAAGGTCAGTTTCATTAAAACCAGTTTTAAGAGCCCAGTTTCATTAAAACCAGTTTTAAGAGGTCCTTTTTCATTAAAAAACCAGTTTAGGAAGTTTCCAGTTTCATTAAAACCAGTTTTAAGAGGTCCTTTTCATTAAAACCAGTTTTAAGAGGTCAGTTTCATTAAAACCAGTTTTAAAAGGTCGGTTTTTCATTAAAACCAGTTTTAAGAGGTCCGTTTCATTAAAACCAGTTTTAAGAGGTCCTTTTCATTAAAACCAGTTTTAAGAGGTCAGTTTCATTAAACCAGTTTAGGAAGCCCGTTTCATTAAAACCAGTTTTAAGAGGTCAGTTTCATTAAACCAGTTTTGGAAGCCAGTTTCATTAAAACCAGTTTTAAGAGGTCAGTTTCATTAAAACCAGTTTTAAGAGGTCAGTTTCATTAAAACCAGTTTTAGGAAGCCAGTTTCATTAAAACCAGTTTTAAGAGGTCAGTTTCATTAAAACCAGTTTTAAGAGGTCAGTTTCATTTAAAACCAGTTTTTAGGAGGTCAGTTTCATTAAAACCAGTTTTAAAGGTCAGTTTCATTAAACCAGCCAGTTTTTAAAACCAGTTTTAAGAGGTCCTTTTCATTAAAACCAGTTTTAAGAGGTCAGTTTCATTAAAACCAGTTTTAGGAGGTCAGTTTCATTAAAACCAGTTTTTTAAGATTAAAACCAGTTTCATTAAACCAGTTTTAGAGGTCAGTTTCATTAAAACCAGTTTTAAGAGGTCCTTTTCATTAAAACCAGTTTAAGAGGTCAGTTTCATTAAACCAGTTTTAGGAGGCCAGTTTCATTAAAACCAGTTTTAAGAGGTCAGTTTCATTAAAACCAGTTTTAAGAGGTCAGTTTCATTAAAACCAGTTTAGGAAGCCAGTTTCATTAAAACCAGTTTTAAGAGGTCGGTTTCATTAAACCAGTTTAGGAAGGCCAGTTTCATTAAAACAGTTTTTTAATTAAGGTCCAGTTTTTTCATTAAAACCAGTTTTAAGAGGTCGGTTTCATTAAACCAGTTTAGGAGGCCAGTTTCATTAAAACCAGTTTTAAGAGGTCCTTTTCATTAAAACCAGTTTTAAGAGGCCAGTTTCATTAAAAACCAGTTTAGGAGGTCAGTTTCATTAAAACCAGTTTTAAGAGGTCAGTTTCATTAAAACCAGTTTTAAGAGGTCAGTTTCATTAAAACCAGTTTTAAGAGGTTGGTTTCATTAAAACCAGTTTTAAGAGGTCCTTTTCATTAAAACCAGTTTTAAGAGGTCCTTTTCATTAAAACCAGTTTTAAGAGGTCAGTTTCATTAAAACCAGTTTTAAGAGGTCAGTTTCATTAAAACCAGTTTTAAGAGGTCGGTTTCATAAAAACCAGTTTTTCATTAAAACCAGTTTTAAGAGGTCGGTTTCATTAAAACCAGTTTTAAGAGGTTGGTTTCATTAAAACCAGTTTTAAGAGGTTTAATTTCATTAAAACCAGTTTTAAGAACCAGTTTCATTAAAACCAGTTTTAAGAGGTCGGTTTCATTAAAACCAGTTTTTTAAAGGTCGGTTTTCATTAAAACCAGTTTTAAGAGGTCGGTTTCATTAAAACCAGTTTTAAGAGGGTAAAAGTTTCATTAAAACCAGTTTTAAGAGGTCAGTTTTCATTAAAACCAGTTTTAAGAGGTCAGTTTCATTAAAACCAGTTTTAAGAGGTCAGTTTCATTAAAACCAGTTTTAAGAGGTCAGTTTCATTAAAACCAGTTTTAAGAGGTCAGTTTCATTATTAAAACCAGTTTTAGGAAGCCGGTTTAATAAAGTTTCATTAAAACCAGTTTTAAGAGGTCGGTTTCATTAAAACCAGTTTTAAGAGGTCAGTTTCATTAAACCAGTTTTAAAGCCAGTTTCATTAAAACCAGTTTTAAGAGGGTCGGTTTCATTAAAACCAGTTTTAAGAGGTCCAGTTTCATTAAAACCAGTTTTAAGAGGAAGGTTTCATTAAAACCAGTTTTAAGAGCCAGTTTCATTAAAACCAGTTTTAAGGAGGTTAAAATTTTCATTAAAACCAGTTTTAAGAGGTCGGTTTCATTAAAACCAGTTTAAGAGGCCAGTTTCATTAAAACCAGTTTTAAGAGGTCAGTTTCATTAAAACCAGTTTTAAGAGGTTGGTTTCATTAAAACCAGTTTTAAAGGAGGTTTAGTTTCATTAAAACCAGTTTTAAGAGGTCGGTTTCATTAAAACCAGTTTAAGAGGTCAGTTTCATTAAAACCAGTTTTAAGAGGTCAGTTTCATTAAAACCAGTTTTAAGAGGTCAGTTTCATAAAAAAACCAGTTTTAAGAGGTTGGTTTCATTAAAACCAGTTTTAAAAGGTCAGTTTCATTAAAAACCAGTTTTTTAGTTTTAAGGTCAGTTTCATTAAAACCAGTTTTAAGAGGCCAGTTTCATTAAAACCAGTTTTAAAACCAAGGTCAGGTTTCATTAAAACCAGTTTTAAGAGGCCGGTTTTTCATTAAAACCAGTTTAAGAGGTCAGTTTCATTAAAACCAGTTTTAAGAGGTCAGTTTCATTAAAACCAGTTTTAAGAACATTAAAACCAGTTTTAAGAGGTCGGTTTCATTAAAACCAGTTTTAAGAGGTCGGTTTTCATTAAAACCAGTTTTAAGAGGTCGGTTTCATTAAAACCAGTTTTAAGAGGTCGGTTTCATTAAAACCAGTTTTAAGAGGTCAGTTTTTTCAGTTTTAAAACCAGTTTTAAGAGGTTGGTTTCATTAAAACCAGTTTTAAGAGGTCGGTTTATTAAAAAAACACATTAAAACCAGTTTTAAGAGGTCGGTTTCATTAAAACCAGGTCAGTTTCATTAAAAGGTTTTAAGAGGTGCAGTTTCATTAAAACCAGTTTTAAGAGGTCGGTTTCATTAAAACCAGTTTTAAGAGGTTGGTTTCATTAAAACCAGTTTTAAGAGGTCGGTTTCATTAAAACCACATAAAAAAAAACCAATTAAAAAGGGGTCGGTTTCATTAAAACCAGTTTTAAGAGGTTTAATTTTCATTAAAACCAGTTTTAAGAGGTCGGTTTCATTAAAACCAGTTTTAAGAGGTCGGTTTAATAAAGTTTCATTAAAACCAGTTTTAAGAGGTCGGTTTCATTAAAACCAGTTTTAAGAGGTCGGTTTCATTAAACCAGTTTTAAACAGTTTCATTAAAACCAGTTTTAAGAGGTCGGTTTCATTAAAACCAGTTTTAAGAGGTCAGTTTCATTAAAACCAGTTTTTAAAGGCCAGTTTCATTAAAACCAGTTTAAGAGGTTGGTTTCATTAAAACCAGTTTTAAGAGGTTGGTTTCATTAAAACCAGTTTTTAAAAGGTTTCATTTTCATTAAAACCAGTTTAAAAGGGTCGGTTTCATTAAAACCAGTTTTAAAAGGTCGGTTTTTCATTAAAACCAGTTTTAAGAGGTCGGTTTCATTAAAACCAGTTTTAAGAGGTCGGTTTCATTAAAACCAGTTTCATTAAAACCAGTTTAAGAGGTCAGTTTCATTAAAACCAGTTTTAAGAGGTCGTTTCATTAAAACCAGTTTTAAGAGGTCAGTTTTCATAAAAAAACCAGTTTTAAAAGGTCGGTTTCATTAAAACCAGTTTTTAAGAGGTCGGTTTCATTTAAAACAGTTTCATTAAAACCAGTTTTAAGAGGTCAGTTTCATTAAAACCAGTTTTAAGAGGTCGGTTTCATTAAAACCAGTTTTTAGAGGTCAGTTTCAGTTTAAAAACCATTAAAAAAACCAGTTTTAAAAGGTCGGTTTCATTAAAACCAGTTTTAAGAGGTCGGTTTTTCATTAAAACCAGTTTTAAGAGGTCAGTTAAGAGGTCAGTTTCAAAACCAGTTTTAAGAGGTCGGTTTCATTAAAACCAGTTTTAAGAGGTCAGTTTCATTAAACCAGTTTAGGAAGCCAGTTTCATTAAAACCAATTTTAAGAGGTCAGTTTCATTAAACCAGTTTAGGAAGCCAGTTTCATTAAAACCAGTTTTAAGAGGTCCAGTTTCATTAAAACCAGTTTTAAGAGGTCAGTTTCATTAAAACCAGTTTAGGAAGCCAGTTTCATTAAAACCAGTTTTAAGAGGTCAGTTTCATTAAAACCAGTTTTAAGAGGTCAGTTTCATTAAAACCAGTTTTTAGAGGTCCTTCTCATTAAAACCAGTTTTAAGAGGTCAGTTTCATTAAAAACCAGTTTTAAGAGGCCAGTTTCATTAAAACCAGTTTTAGGAAGCCCCTTTTCATTAAAACCAGTTTTAAGAGGTCAGTTTCATAAAACCAGTTTAGGAAGCCAGTTTCATTAAAACCAGTTTTAAGAGGTCAGTTTCATAAAAAAACCAGTTTTAAGAAGTCAGTTTCATTAAAACCAGTTTTAAGAGGTCAGTTTCATTAAAACCAGTTTTAAGAGGTCAGTTTTCATTAAAAACCATTTTTAAGAGGTCAGTTTCATTAAAACCAGTTTTTAAGTCAGTTTCATTTTTCATTAAAACCAGTTTTAAGAGGTCGGTTTCATTAAAACCAGTTTTAAGAGGTCAGTTTCATTAAAACCAGTTTTAAGAGGTCAGTTTCATTAAAACCAGTTTTAAGAGGTCAGTTTCATTAAAACCAGTTTAAGAGGTCAGTTTCATTAAAACCAGTTTTAAGAGGTCAGTTTCATTAAAACCAGTTTTAAGAGGTTGGTTTCATTAAAACCAGTTTTAAGAGGGTTTCATTTTCAGTTTAAAACCAGTTTTAAAAGGTCAGTTTCATTAAAACCAGTTTTAAGAGGTCGGTTTTTCATAAAAAAACCAGTTTTAAGAGGTCGGTTTCATTAAAACCAGTTTTAAGAGGTCAGTTTCATTAAAACCAGTTTTTTAGGAAGTTTCATTAAAACCAGTTTTAAGAGGTCGGTTTTTTCATTAAAACCAGTTTTAAGGGTCAGTTTCATTAAAACCAGTTTTAAGAGGTCGGTTTCATTAAAACCAGTTTTAAGAGGTCCAGTTTCATTAAAACCAGTTTTAAGAGGTCAGTTTCATTAAAACCAGTTTTAAGAGGTCAGTTTCATTAAAACCAGTTTTAAGAGGTCGGTTTCATTAAAACCAGTTTTAAGAGGTAATAAAGTTTCATTAAAACCAGTTTTTAAGAGGTCGGTTTCATTAAAACCAGTTTAAGAGGTCAGTTTTCATTTCATTAAAACCAGTTTTAAAAGGTTTCAGTTTCATTAAAACCAGTTTTTAAGAGGTCGGTTTTTCATTAAAACCAGTTTAAGAGGTCAGTTTCATTAAAACCAGTTTTAAGAGGTCAGTTTCATTAAAACCAGTTTTAAGAGGTCAGTTTCATAAAAAACCAGTTTTAAGAGGTCAGTTTCATTAAAACCAGTTTTAAGAGGTCGGTTTTTCATTAAAACCAGTTTTAAGAGGTCAGTTTCATTAAAACCAGTTTTAAGAGGTCAGTTTCATTAAAACCAGTTTAAGAGGTCAGTTTCATTAAAACCAGTTTTAAGAGGTCAGTTTCATTAAAACCAGTTTTAAGAGTCCAGTTTCATTAAAACCAGTTTTTAAGAGGTCAGTTTCATTAAAACCAGTTTTAAGAGGTCAGTTTCATTAAAACCAGTTTTAAAAGCCAGTTTTAAAAAATTAAAACCAGTTTTTAAGAGGTCAGTTTCATTAAAACCAGTTTTAAGAAGTCGGTTTCAGTTTCATTAAAACCAGTTTTAAGAGGTCAGTTTCATTAAAACCAGTTTTAAGAGGTCAGTTTCATTAAACCAGTTTTAAGAGGTCCAGTTTCATTAAAACCAGTTTTAAAGGTCAGTTTTTCATTAAAACCAGTTTAAGAGGTCAGTTTCATTAAAACCAGTTTTAAGAGGTCAGTTTCATAAAAAACCAGTTTTTAAGAGGTCGGTTTCATTAAAACCAGTTTTAAGAGGTCGGTTTTTTCATTAAAACCAGTTTTAAGAGGTGGTTTTCATTAAAACCAGTTTTAAGAGGTTCATTTTTCATTAAAACCAGTTTTAAGAGGTCGGTTTCATTAAAACCAGTTTTAAGAGGTCAGTTTCATTAAAAAATTAAAACCAGTTTTAAGAGGTCGGTTTCATTAAAACCAGTTTTAAGAGGTCGGTTTTTCATTAAAACCAGTTTTAAGAGGTCCAGTTTCATTAAAACCAGTTTTAAGAAGGTCAGTTTCATTAAAACCAGTTTTAAGAGGTCAGTTTTTAAATTAAAACCAGTTTTTAAGAGGTCGGTTTCATTAAAACCAGTTTTAAGAGGGTTTCATTAAAACCAGGTTTAAAACCAGTTTTAAAAGTTTCATTAAAACCAGTTTTAAGAGGTCAGTTTCATTAAAACCAGTTTTAAAGGTCAGTTTCATTAAAACCAGTTTTAAGAGGTCCAGTTTCATTAAAACCAGTTTAAGAGGTCAGTTTCATTAAAACCAGTTTTAAGAGGTCAGTTTCATTAAAACCAGTTTAAGAGGCCAGTTTCATTAAAACCAGTTTTAAGAGGTCAGTTTCATTAAAACCAGTTTTAAGAGGTCAGTTTCATTAAAACCAAAAGGTCAGTTTCATTAAAACCAGTTTTAAGAGGTCAGTTTCATTAAAACCAGTTTTAAGAGGTCAGTTTCATTAAAACCAGTTTTAAGAAGCCAGTTTCATTAAAACCAGTTTTAAGAGGTCCAGTTTCATTAAAACCAGTTTTAAGAGGTCAGTTTCATTAAAACCAGTTTTTAAGAGGTCAGTTTTTCATAGGTTTCATTAAAACCAGTTTTAAGAGGTCAGTTTCATGAAAACCAGTTTAAGAGGTCGGTTTCATTAAAACCAGTTTTAAGAGGTCGGTTTTTCATTAAAACCAGTTTTAAGAGGTCGGTTTCATTAAAACCAGTTTTAAGAGGTCCAGTTTCATTAAAACCAGTTTTAGGAGGTCAGTTTCATTAAAACCAGTTTTAAGAGGTTCATTAAACCAGTTTTTAGAAGTCAGTTTCATTAAAACCAGTTTTAAGAGGTCAGTTTCATTAAAACCAGTTTAAGAGGTCAGTTTCATTAAAACCAGTTTTTAAGAGGTCAGTTTCATTAAAACCAGTTTTAAGAGGTCGGTTTCATTAAAACCAGTTTTAAGAGGTCCTTTTCATTAAAACCAGTTTTAGGAGGTCAGTTTCATTAAAACCAGTTTTAAGAGGTCGGTTTTTCATTAAAACCAGTTTTAAGAGGTCAGTTTCATTAAAACCAGTTTTTAAGAGGTCAGTTTTTAAATTAAAACCAGTTTTAAGAGGTCCAGTTTCATTAAAACCAGTTTTAAGAGAGGTTTTTCATTAAACCAGTTTTCAGTCAGTTTCATTAAAACCAGTTTTAAGAGGTCAGTTTCATTAAAACCAGTTTTAAGAAGAGGTCAGTTTAAGAGGCCAGTTTCATTAAAACCAGTTTTAAGAGGTCCGGTTTCATTAAAACCAGTTTTTAAGAGGTCAGTTTCATTAAAACCAGTTTTAAGAGGTTCGGTTTCATTAAAACCAGTTTTAAGAGGCCAGTTTCATTAAAACAGTTTAAGAGGTCAGTTTCATTAAAACCAGTTTTAAGAGGTCGGTTTCATTAAAACCATTAAAAACCAGTTTTAAAGGTCAGTTTCATTAAAACCAGTTTTTAAGAGGTCAGTTTCATTAAAACCAGTTTTTAAGAGGTCCAGTTTCATTAAAACAGTTTTTTAGAGGTCCAGTTTCATTAAAACCAGTTTTAAGAGGTCAGTTTCATTAAAACCAGTTTAGGAAGCCAGTTTCATTAAAACCAGTTTTAAGAGGTCAGTTTCATTAAACCCAGTTTTAAGAGGTCAGTTTCATTAAAACCAGTTTTAAGAGGTCAGTTTCATTAAAACCAGTTTAAGAGGTCAGTTTCATTAAACCAGTTTTTAAGAGGTCAGTTTCATTAAAACCAGTTTTAAGAGGTCAGTTTCATTAAAACCAGTTTTTTAGAATAAAAGTTTCATTAAAACCAGTTTTAAGAGGTCGGTTTCATTAAAACCAGTTTTAAGAGGTCAGTTTTTCATTAAAACCAGTTTTTAAGAGGTCGGTTTCATTAAAACCAGTTTTAAGAGGTCAGTTTCATTAAACCAGTTTTTAAAGGCCAGTTTCATTAAAACCAGTTTTAAGAGGTCCAGTTTCATTAAAACCAGTTTTAAGAGGTCAGTTTCATTAAAACCAGTTTTTAAGAGGTCGGTTTCATTAAAAAACCAGTTTTAAACCAGTTTCATTAAGGCCGGTTTCATTAAAACCAGTTTTAAAACCAGTTTTCAGTTTCATTAAAACCAGTTTTAAGAGGTCAGTTTCATTAAAACCAGTTTTAAGAGGTCAGTTTCATTAAAACCAGTTTTAGAGGTCAGTTTCATTAAAACCAGTTTTAAGAGGTCAGTTTCATTAAAACCAGTTTTTAAGGAGTTTCATTAAAACCAGTTTTTCATTAAAACCAGTTTTTTAAAACCAGGGTTTAGTTTCATTAAAACCAGTTTTAAGAGGTCAGTTTCATTAAAAACCAGTTTTAAGAGGTCAGTTTCATTAAAACCAGTTTTAAGAGGTCCTTTTCATTAAAACCAGTTTTAAGAGGTCGGTTTTCATTAAAACCAGTTTAGGAGGCCAGTTTCATTAAAACCAGTTTTAAGAGGTCCAGTTTCATTAAAACCAGTTTTGGTTTCATTAAAACCAGTTTTAAGAGGTCAGTTTCATAAAAAAACCAGTTTTAAAGGTTCGGTTTCATTAAAACCAGTTTTAAGAGGTCAGTTTCATTAAAACCAGTTTTAAGAGGTCAGTTTCATTAAAACCAGTTTAAGAGGTCAGTTTCATTAAAACCAGTTTTTAAAACCAGTTTTCCAGTTTCATTAAAACCAGTTTTAAAGAGGTCAGTTTCATTAAAACCAGTTTTAGGAAGGTCGGTTTCATTAAAACCAGTTTTAAGAGGCCAGTTTCATTAAAACCAGTTTTAAGAGGTCAGTTTCATTAAAACCAGTTTAGGAAGCCAGTTTCATTAAAACCAGTTTTAAGAGGTCCTTTTCATTAAAACCAGTTTTAAGAGGTCAGTTTCATTAAAACCAGTTTAGGAAGCCCGTTTCATTAAAACCAGTTTTAAGAGGTCCTTTTCATAAAAACCAGTTTAGGAAGGTCAGTTTCATTAAAACCAGTTTAGGAAGCCAGTTTCATTAAAACCAGTTTTAAGAGGTCCTTTTCATTAAAACCAGTTTTAAGAGGTCAGTTTCATTAAAACCAGTTTTAAGAGGTCAGTTTCATTAAACCAGTTTTAGGAGGCCAGTTTCATTAAAACCAGTTTTAAGAGGTCAGTTTCATTTTTCATTAAAACCAGTTTTAAGAGGTCAGTTTCATTAAACCAGTTTAGGAAGCCAGTTTCATTAAAACCAGTTTTAAGAGGTCCTTTTCATTAAAACCAGTTTTAAGAGGTCAGTTTCATTAAACCAGTTTTAAGAGGTCAGTTTCATTAAAACCAGTTTTAAGAGGTCCTTTTCATTAAAACCAGTTTTAAGAGGTCAGTTTCATTAAACCAGTTTAGGAAGCCAGTTTCATTAAAACCAGTTTTAAGAGGTCATTTTCATTTAGGAAGCCCGTTTCATTAAAAAACCAGTTTTTAAAACCAGTTTTAGAAGCCAGTTTCATTAAAACCAGTTTTAAGAGGTCAGTTTCATTAAAACCAGTTTTAAGAGGTCAGTTTCATTAAAACCAGTTTTAAGAGGTCCTTTTCATTAAAACCAGTTTTAAGAGGTCAGTTTCATTAAACCAGTTAAGAAAGCCAGTTTCATTAAAACCAGTTTTAAGAGGTCCTTTTCATTAAAACCAGTTTTAAGAGGTCAGTTTCATTAAAACCAGTTTTAAGAGGTCAGTTTCATTAAACCAGTTTAGGAAGCCCAGTTTCATTAAAACCAGTTTTAAGAGGTCGGTTTCATTAAAACCAGTTTTAAGAGGTCAGTTTCATTAAACCAGTTTAGGAAGCCAGTTTCATTAAAACCAGTTTTAAGAGGTCAGTTTCATTAAACCAGTTTAGAAGCCAGTTTCATTAAAACCAGTTTTAAGAGGTCCTTTTCATTAAAACCAGTTTTAAGAGGTCAGTTTCATTAAAACCAGTTTTAAGGAAGCCAGTTTCATTAAAACCAGTTTTTAAGAGGTCAGTTTTTCATTAAAACCAGTTTTAAGAGGTCGGTTTCATTAAAACCAGTTTTAAGAGGTCAGTTTCATTAAAACCAGTTTTAGGAAGGCCAGTTTCATTAAAACCAGTTTTAAGAGGTCAGTTTCATTAAAACCAGTTTTAAGAGGTTGGTTTCATTAAAACCAGTTTTAAGAGGTCAGTTTTTAAAACCAGTTTTAAAAGTTTCAAAACCAGTTTAAGAGTCCAGTTTCATTAAAACCAGTTTTAAGAGGTCGGTTTCATTAAAACCAGTTTAAGAGGTCAGTTTCATTAAAACCAGTTTTAAGAGGTCAGTTTCATTAAAACCAGTTTTAAAACCAGTTTCATTAAAAAGAGGTCGGTTTCATTAAAACCAGTTTTAAGAGGTCAGTTTCATTAAAACCAGTTTTAGAGGTCAGTTTCATTAAAACCAGTTTTAAGAGGTCAGTTTCATTAAAACCAGTTTTAAGAGGTCAGTTTCATTAAACCAGTTTTAAGAGGTCAGTTTCATTAAAACCAGTTTTTAGAAGGTCTTTTCATTAAAACCAGTTTTAAGAGGTCAGTTTCATTAAAACCAGTTTTAAGAGGCCAGTTTCAAAAACCAGTTTAAGAGGCCAGTTTTCAGTTTTAAAACCAGTTTTAGGAGGTCAGTTTCATTAAAACCAGTTTAGGAGGCCAGTTTCATTAAAACCAGTTTAGGAAGCAGTTTCATTAAAACCAGTTTTAAGAGGTCCTTTTCATTAAACCAGTTTTAGGAAGCCAGTTTCATTAAAACCAGTTTTAAGAGGTCAGTTTCATTAAAACCAGTTTAGGAAGCCAGTTTCATTAAAACCAGTTTTTAAGAGGCCAGTTTCATTAAAACCAGTTTTAAGAGGTCAGTTTCATTAAAACCAGTTTTAAGAGGTCAGTTTCATTAAAACCAGTTTTAAGAGGTCAGTTTCATTAAACCAGTTTTGGAAGCCAGTTTCATTAAAACCAGTTTTAAGAGGTCAGTTTCATTAAACCAGTTTTAAGAGGTCAGTTTCATTAAAACCAGTTTTAAGAGGTCAGTTTCATTAAAACCAGTTTTAAGAGGTCAGTTTTTCATTAAAACCAGTTTAGGAGAGGTCCAGTTTCATTAAAACCAGTTTTAAGAGGTCAGTTTCATTAAAACCAGTTTAGGAAGAGGCCAGTTTCATTAAAACCAGTTTTAAGAGGTCCAGTTTCATTAAAACCAGTTTTAAGAGGTCAGTTTCATTAAAACCAGTTTTAGGAAGCCAGTTTCATTAAAACCAGTTTAAGAGGTCCAGTTTCATTAAAACCAGTTTTAAGAGGTCAGTTTCATTAAACCAGTTTAGGAAGCCAGTTTCATTAAAACCAGTTTTAAGAGTCCTTTTCATTAAAACCAGTTTTAAGAGGTCGGTTTCATTAAACCAGTTTAGGAAGCCAGTTTCATTAAAACCAGTTTTAAGAGGTCCTTTTCATTAAAACCAGTTTTAAGAGGTCATTTTCATTAAAACCAGTTTTAAGAGTTCAGTTTTAAAAAACCAGTTTTAAGAGGTCCTTTTCATTAAACCAGTTTAGGAAGCCAGTTTCATTAAAACCAGTTTTAAGAGGTCCTTTTCATTAAAACCAGTTTTAAGAGGTCAGTTTCATTAAACCAGTTTAGGAAGCCAGTTTCATTAAAACCAGTTTTAAGAGGTCAGTTTCATTAAAACCAGTTTAAGAGGTCAGTTTCATTAAACCAGTTTTAAGAGGTCAGTTTTCATTAAAACCAGTTTAGGAAGCCAGTTTCATTAAAACCAGTTTTAAGAGGTCCTTTTCATTAAAACCAGTTTTAAGAGGTCAGTTTCATTAAAACCAGTTTTAAGAGGTCCTTTTCATTAAAACCAGTTTTAAGAGGTCAGTTTCATTAAACCAGTTTAGGAAGCCAGTTTCATTAAAACCAGTTTTAGAGGTCCTTTTCATTAAAACCAGTTTTAAGAGGTCAGTTTCATTAAAACCAGTTTTAAGAGGTCAGTTTCATTAAACCAGTTTTAAGAAAGTTTCATTAAAACCAGTTTCATTAAACCAGTTTTAAGAGGTCAGTTTCATTAAACCAGTTTTAGAGGTCAGTTTCATTAAAACCAGTTTTAAGAAGGTCGGTTTCATTAAAACCAGTTTTAAGAGGTCAGTTTCATTAAAACCAGTTTTAGGAAGCCCAGTTTCATTAAAACCAGTTTTAAGAGGTCCTTTTCATTAAACCAGTTTTAAGAAGCCAGTTTCATTAAAACCAGTTTTTTCAGTTTCATTAAAACCAGTTTTAGGAGGCCAGTTTTTCATTAAAAACCAGTTTTTTCATTAAAACCAGTTTAGAGGTCCAGTTTCATAAAACCAGTTTTAAGAGGTCCTTTTCATTAAAACCAGTTTTAAGAGGTCAGTTTCATTAAACCAGTTTAGGAAGCCAGTTTCATTAAAACCAGTTTTAAGAGGTCCTTTTCATTAAAACCAGTTTTAAGAGGTCAGTTTCATTAAACCAGTTTAGGAAGCCAGTTTCATTAAAACCAGTTTTAAGAGGTCAGTTTCATTAAAACCAGTTTTAAGAGGTCAGTTTCATTAAACCAGTTTAGGAGGCCAGTTTCATTAAAACCAGTTTTAAGAGGTCCAGTTTCATTAAAACCAGTTTTAAGAGGTCAGTTTCATTAAAACCAGTTTAAGAGCCAGTTTCATTAAAACCAGTTTTAAGAGGTCAGTTTCATTAAAACCAGTTTTAAGAGGTCAGTTTCATTAAAACCAGTTTAGGAAGCCAGTTTCATTAAAACCAGTTTTAAGAGGTCAGTTTCATTAAAACCAGTTTTAAGAGGTCAGTTTCATAAAACCAGTTTAGGAAGCCAGTTTCATTAAAACCAGTTTTAAGAGGTCCTTTTCATTAAAACCAGTTTTTAGAGGTCAGTTTCATTAAACCAGTTTAGGAAGCCAGTTTCATTAAAACCAGTTTTAAGAGGTCCTTTTCATTAAAACCAGTTTTAAAAGGTCAGTTTCATTAAAACCAGTTTAGGAAGCCAGTTTCATTAAAACCAGTTTTAAGAGGTCCTTTTCATTAAAACCAGTTTTAAGAGGTCAGTTTCATTAAAACCAGTTTTAAGAGGTCAGTTTCATTAAACCAGTTTAGGAAGCCAGTTTCATTAAAACCAGTTTTAAGAGGTCAGTTTCATTAAAACCAGTTTTAAAGGTCAGTTTCATTAAACCAGTTTAGGAAGAGGTCAGTTTCATTAAAACCAGTTTTAAGAGGTCAGTTTCATTAAAACCAGTTTTAAGAGGTCAGTTTCATTAAACCAGTTTTAAGAGGTCAGTTTCATTAAAACCAGTTTTAAGAGGTCCTTTTCATTAAAACCAGTTTTAAGAGGTCAGTTTCATTAAACCAGTTTTAGGAAGCCCGTTTCATTAAAACCAGTTTTTAAGAGGTCAGTTTCATTAAAACCAGTTTTAAGAGGTCAGTTTCATTAAACCAGTTTAGGAAGCCAGTTTCATTAAAACCAGTTTAAGAGGTCCTTTTCATTTAAACCAGTTTTAAGAGGTCAGTTTCATTAAACCAGTTTAGGAAGCCAGTTTCATTAAAACCAGTTTTAAGAGGTCCTTTTCATTAAAACCAGTTTTAAGAGGTCAGTTTCATTAAACCAGTTTAGGAAGCCAGTTTCATTAAAACCAGTTTTAAGAGGTCAGTTTCATTAAAACCAGTTTTAAGAGGTCAGTTTCATTAAACCAGTTTAGGAAGCCAGTTTCATTAAAACCAGTTTTAAGAGGTCCTTTTCATTAAACCAGTTTAGGAAGCCAGTTTCATTAAAACCAGTTTTAAGAGGTCCTTTTCATTAAAACCAGTTTTAAGAGGTCAGTTTCATTAAACCAGTTTAGGAAGCCAGTTTCATTAAAACCAGTTTTAAGAGGTCCAGTTTCATTAAAACCAGTTTTAAGAGGTCAGTTTCATTAAAACCAGTTTAGGAAGCCAGTTTCATTAAAACCAGTTTTAAGAGGTCCTTTTCATTAAACCAGTTTTAAGAAGCCAGTTTCATTAAAACCAGTTTTAAGAGGTCAGTTTCATTAAAATAAAGTTAAAAAAAGGTCAGTTTCATTAAAACCAGTTTTAAGAGGTCGGTTCATTAAAACCAGTTTTAAAGGTCAGTTTCATTAAACCAAAGGAGGTCAGTTTCATTAAACCAGTTTAGGAGAGGCCGGTTTCATTAAAACCAGTTTTAAGAGGTCGGTTTCATTAAAACCAGTTTTAAGAGGTCAGTTTCATTAAAACCAGTTTTAAGAGGTCGGTTTCATTAAAACCAGTTTTAAGAGGTCAGTTTCATTAAAACCAGTTATAAGAGGTCAGTTTCATTAAAACCAGTTTTAAGAGGCCAGTTTCATTAAAACCAGTTTTAAGAGGTCGGTTTCATTAAAACCAGTTTTAAGAGGTCAGTTTCATTAAAACCAGTTTTTTTTTAGAGGTCGGTTTCATTAAAACCAGTTTTAAGAGGTCGGTTTTAATTTCATTAAAACCAGTTTTAAGAGGTCAGTTTCATTAAAACCAGTTTTAAGAGGTCATTTTCATTAAAACCAGTTTTAAGAGGTCAGTTTCATTAAAACCAGTTTTTAAGAGGCGGTTTTTCATTAAAACCAGTTTTAAGAGGTCGGTTTCATTAAAACCAGTTTTAAGAGGTAAGAGGTTTCATTAAAACCAGTTTTAAAAGGTCAGTTTTTCATTAAAACCATTTTTAAGAGGTTGGTTTCATTAAAACCAGTTTTTAAGAGGTAAAAGTTTTCATTAAAACCAGTTTTAAGAGGTCCAGTTTCATTAAAACCAGTTTTAAGAGGTCAGTTTCATTAAAACCAGTTTTTAGGAGGCTGGTTTCATTAAAACCAGTTTTAAGAGGTCAGTTTCATTAAAACCAGTTTTAAGAGGTCAGTTTCATTAAAACCAGTTTTAAGAGGTCAGTTTCATTAAAACCAGTTTTAAGAGGTCAGTTTCATTAAAACCAGTTTTAAGAGGTCCAGTTTCATTAAAAAAACCAGTTTTTAAGAGGTCAGTTTCATTAAAAACCAGTTTTAAGAGGTCAGTTTTCATAAAAAAACCAGTTTCATTAAACCAGTTTAAGAGGTCAGTTTCATTAAAACCAGTTTTAAGAGGTCGGTTTCATTAAAACCAGTTTAAGAGAGTCAGTTTCATTAAAACCAGTTTTAAGAGGTCAGTTTCATTAAAACCAGTTTAGGAAGTCAGTTTCATTAAAACCAGTTTAAGAGGTCAGTTTCATTAAAACCAGTTTTAAGAGGTTGGTTTCATTAAAACCAGTTTTAAGAGGTCAGTTTCATTAAAACCAGTTTTAAGAGGTCAGTTTCATTAAAACCAGTTTTTTAAAGGTCAGTTTCATTAAAACCAGTTTTAAAAGCCAGTTTTAAAACCAGTTTTAAGAGGTCAGTTTCATTAAAACCAGTTTTAAGAAGGTTTCAGTTTCATTAAAACCAGTTTTAAGAGGTCAGTTTCATTAAAACCAGTTTTTTAAGAGGCCAGTTTTTCATTAAAACCAGTTTTAAGAGGTCAGTTTCATTAAAACCAGTTTTTAAGAGGTCAGTTTTTTCATTAAAACCAGTTTTAAGAGGTCAGTTTCATTAAAACCAGTTTAAGAAGTCGGTTTTTCATTAAAACCAGTTTTAAGAGGTCAGTTTCATTAAAACCAGTTTTAAGAGGTCAGTTTCATTAAAACCAGTTTTAAGAGGTCAGTTTCATTTAAGGTCAGTTTCAAAACCAGTTTTAAGAGGTCGGTTTCATTAAAACCAGTTTTTAAGAGGTCGGTTTCATTAAAAACCAGTTTTAGGGTCAGTTTCATTAAAACCAGTTTTAAGAGGTCAGTTTCATTAAACCAGTTTAGGAAGCCAGTTTCATTAAAACCAGTTTTTAAGAGGTCAGTTTCATTAAAACCAGTTTTAAGAGGTCAGTTTCATTAAAACCAGTTTTAAGAAGGTCGGTTTCATTAAAACCAGTTTTTATTTTTAAGAGGTCAGTTTTCATTAAAACCAGTTTTAAGAGGTCAGTTTCATTAAAACCAGTTTTAAGAGGTCAGTTTCATTAAACATTAAAACCAGTTTTAGAGGTCAGTTTCATTAAAACCAGTTTTAAGAGGTAAAGCCAGTTTCATTAAAACCAGTTTTAAGAGGTCCAGTTTCAGTTTTAAAACCAGTTTTAAGAGGTCAGTTTCATAATTAAAACCAGTTTTAAGAGGTCAGTTTCATTAAAACCAGTTTTAAGAGGTCGGTTTCATTAAAACCAGGTCAGTTTTTTAAACCAAGAGGTCAGTTTCATTAAAACCAGTTTAAGAACCAGTTTCATTAAAACCAGTTTAAGAGGTTGGTTTCATTAAAACCAGTTTTAAGAGGTCAGTTTTTCATTAAAACCAGTAAAAGGAAGCCAGTTTCATTAAAACCAGTTTTAAGAGGTCAGTTTTCATTAAACCAGTTTTAAGAGGCCAGTTTCATTAAAACCAGTTTTAAAGGAGGTTTCATTTTCATTAAAACCAGTTTTAAGAGTCCTTTTCATTAAAACCAGTTTCAGTTTCATTAAAACCAGTTTTAAGAGGTCAGTTTCATTAAAACCAGTTTTAAGAGGTCAGTTTTCATAAAACCAGTTTAAACATTAAAACCAGTTTTAAGAGGTCAGTTTCATTAAAACCAGTTTTAAGAGGTCAGTTTCATTAAAACCAGTTTTAAGAGGTCAGTTTCATTAAAACCAGTTTTAAGAGTTTCATTAAACCAGTTTTTAAACCAGTTTCATTAAACCAGTTTCAGTTTCATTAAAACCAGTTTTAAGAGGTCAGTTTCATTAAAACCAGTTTTAAGAGGTCAGTTTCATTAAAACAGTTTAGAAGCCAGTTTCATTAAAACCAGTTTTAAGAGGTCAGTTTCATTAAAACCAGTTTTAAGAGGTCAGTTTCATTAAACCAGTTTAGGAAGCCAGTTTCATTAAAACCAGTTTTAAGAGGTCCTTTTCATTAAAACCAGTTTTAAGAGGTCAGTTTCATTAAACCAGT
Organism: Gymnothorax javanicus; assembly: GCA_029692085.1. NCBI lineage: Eukaryota > Metazoa > Chordata > Actinopteri > Anguilliformes > Muraenidae > Gymnothorax > Gymnothorax javanicus. The sequence continues at coordinate 61,291 of JAFJMP010000086.1, read as the reverse complement.
TTAGGAAGCCAGTTTCATTAAAACCAGTTTTAAGAGGTCAGTTTCATTAAAACCAGTTTTAAGAGGTCAGTTTCATTAAACCAGTTTAGGAAGCCAGTTTCATTAAAACCAGTTTTAAGAGGTCAGTTTCATTAAAACCAGTTTAGGAAGCCAGTTTCATTAAAACCAGTTTTAAGAGGTCCTTTTCATTAAAACCAGTTTTAAGAGGTCAGTTTCATTAAACCAGTTTTAGGAAGCCAGTTTCATTAAAACCAGTTTTAAGAGAGGTTTCATTTTCATTAAAACCAGTTTTAAGAGGTCAGTTTCATTAAAACCAGTTTTTAAGAGGTCAGTTTCATTAAAACCAGTTTAGGAAGTCAGTTTCATTAAAACCAGTTTTTAAGAGTTTCATTTTCATTAAAACAGTTTTTTTAAGAGGCCAGTTTCATTAAAACCAGTTTTAAGAGGTCAGTTTTTTAAAACCAGTTTTTTTTAAAACCAGTTTTAAGAAGCCAGGTTTCATTAAAACCAGTTTTAAGAGGTCAGTTTTTCATTTTCATTAAAACCAGTTTTAAGAGGTCCTTTTCATTAAAACCAGTTTTAAGAGGTCCTTTTCATTAAAACCAGTTTTAAGAGGTCAGTTTCATTAAAACCAGTTTTAAGAGGTCAGTTTCATTAAACCAGTTTAGGAAGCCAGTTTCATTAAAACCAGTTTTAAGAGGTCAGTTTCATTAAAACCAGTTTTAAGAGGTCAGTTTCATTAAAACCAGTTTTAAGAGGTCATTTTCATTTAAAACCAGTAAAAAAGAGGCCAGTTTCATTAAAACCAGTTTTAAGAGGTTCCTTTTCATTAAAACCAGTTTTAAGAGGTCAGTTTCATTAAAACCAGTTTTAAGAGGTCAGTTTCATTAAAACCAGTTTAAGAGGTCAGTTTCATTAAAACCAGTTTTAAGAGGTCAGTTTCATTAAAACCAGTTTAGGAAGGTTTCATTAAAACCAGTTTTAAAGGTCAGTTTCATTAAAACCAGTTTTAAACCAGTTTCATTAAAACCAGTTTTAAGAGGTCAGTTTCATTAAAACCAGTTTTAAGAGGTCAGTTTCATTAAAACCAGTTTTAAGAGGTCAGTTTCATTAAAACCAGTTTTAAAGGTCAGTTTCATTAAACCAGTTTAAGAAGCCAGTTTCATTAAACCAGTTTTAAGAGGTCGTTTTCATTAAAACCAGTTTTAAGAGGTCAGTTTCATAAAAAACCATTCATTAAAAAAACCAGTTTCATTAAAACCAGTTTTAAGAGGTCAGTTTTCATTAAACCAGTTTAAGAGGTCAGTTTCATTAAAACCAGTTTTAAGAGGTCAGTTTTCATAAAACCAGTTTTAAGAGGTCAGTTTCATTAAAACCAGTTTTAAGAGGTCCAGTTTCATTAAAACCAGTTTTAAGAGGTCAGTTTCATTAAAACCAGTTTTAAGAGGTCCTTTTTCATTAAAACCAGTTTTAAGAGGTCAGTTTCATTAAACCAGTTTAAGAGGTCAGTTTCATTAAAACCAGTTTTAAGAGGTCAGTTTCATTAAAACCAGTTTTAAAACCAGTTTCATTAAAACCAGTTTTAAGAGGTCAGTTTCATTAAAACCAGTTTTAGGAAGGTCAGTTTCATTAAAACCAGTTTTAAGAGGTCAGTTTTCATAAAACCAGTTTTAAAACCAGTTTTAAACCAGTTTAGTTTCATTAAAACCAGTTTTAAGAGGTCGGTTTCATTAAAACCAGTTTTAAGAGGTCAGTTTCATTAAAACCAGTTTTAAGAGGTCAGTTTCATTAAAACCAGTTTTAGAGGTCAGTTTCATTAAAACCAGTTTAAGAGGTCAGTTTCATTAAAACCAGTTTTAAGAGGTCAGTTTCATTAAAACCAGTTTTAAGAGTCAGTTTCATTAAAACCAGTTTTTAGAGGTCAGTTTCATTAAAACCAGTTTTAAGAGGTCCTTTTTAAAACCAGTTTTTAGAGGTCAGTTTCATTAAAACCAAAACCAGTTTCATTTAAACCAGTTTTAAGAGGTCCTTTTCATTAAAACCAGTTAGAGAGGTCAGTTTCATTAAAACCAGTTTTAAGAGGTCAGTTTCATTAAAACCAGTTTTAAGAGGTCAGTTTCATTAAAACCAGTTTTAAGAGGTCAGTTTCATTAAAACCAGTTTTAGAGGTCAGTTTCATTAAAACCAAAACCAGTTTCATTAAAACCAGTTTTCCTTTCGTTTCATTAAAACCAGTTTTAAGAGGTCAGTTTCATTAAAACCAGTTTAAGAGGTCAGTTTCATTAAAACCAGTTTTAAGAAGGTCAGTTTCATTAAAACCAGTTTTAAGAGGTCAGTTTCATTAAAACCAGTTTTCAGTTTCATTAAAACCAGTTTTAAGAGGTCAGTTTCATTAAACCAGTTTAGAGGTCAGTTTCATTAAAACCAGTTTTAAGAGGTCCAGTTTCATTAAAACCAGTTTTAGGAGGTCAGTTTCATTTAAACCAGTTTAGGAAGCCAGTTTCATTAAAACCAGTTTTAAGAGGTCAGTTTCATTAAAACCAGTTTAGAGGTCAGTTTCATTAAAACCAGTTTTAAAGGTCAGTTTCATTAAAACCAGTTTTAGAGGTCAGTTTCATTAAAACCAGTTTAAGAAGCCAGTTTCATTAAAACCAGTTTTAAGAGGTCAGTTTCATTAAAACCAGTTTTAAGAGGTCCAGTTTCATTAAAACCAGTTTAGGAAGGTCAGTTTCATTAAAACCAGTTTTAGGAAGGTCAGTTTCATTAAAACCAGTTTTAAGAGGTCAGTTTCATTAAAACCAGTTTTAAGAGGCCAGTTTCATTAAAACCAGTTTTAAGAGGTCAGTTTCATTAAAACCAGTTTTAAGAGGTCAGTTTCATTAAAACCAGTTTTAAGAGGTCAGTTTCATTAAACCAGTTTAGGAAGCCAGTTTTCATTAAAACCAGTTTTAAGAGGTCCTTTTCATTAAAACCAGTTTTAAGAGGTCAGTTTCATTAAAACCAGTTTTTAGGAGGTCAGTTTCATTAAAACCAGTTTTAAGAGGTCAGTTTCATTAAAACCAGTTTTAGGAAGCCAGTTTCATTAAAACCAGTTTTAAGAGGTCAGTTTTCATTAAAACCAGTTTTAAGGAGGTCAGTTTCATTAAAACCAGTTTTAAGAGGTCAGTTTCATTAAAACCAGTTTTAAGAGGTCAGTTTCATTAAAACCAGTTTTAAGAGGTCAGTTTCATTAAACCAGTTTAGGAAGCCCGTTTCATTAAAACCAGTTTTAAGAGGTCCGTTTCATTAAAACCAGTTTTAAGAGGTCCAGTTTCATTAAAACCAGTTTAAGAGGTCAGTTTCATTAAACCAGTTTTAAGAGGTCCTTTTTCATTAAAACCAGTTTTAAGAGGTCAGTTTCATTAAAACCAGTTTTAGGAAGCCAGTTTCATTAAAACCAGTTTTAAGAGGTCAGTTTTCATTAAAACCAGTCAGTTTCATTAAAACCAGTTTTAGGAGGTCAGTTTCATTAAAACCAGTTTTAAGAGGTCAGTTTCATAAAAAACCAGTTTTAAAACCAGTTTTAAGAGGTTTCATTAAAACCAGTTTTAGGAGGTCAGTTTCATTAAAACCAGTTTTAAGAGGTCAGTTTCATTAAAACCAGTTTAAGAGGTCAGTTTCATTAAAACCAGTTTTAAGAGGTCAGTTTCATTAAACCAGTTTAGGAAGCCAGTTTCATTTCATTAAAAACAGTTTTTTAAAAAGGTCCTTTTCATTAAAACCAGTTTTAAGAGGTCAGTTTCATTAAAACCAGTTTAGGAAGCCAGTTTCATTAAAACCAGTTTTAAGAGGTCAGTTTCATTAAAACCAGTTTTTAAGAGGTCAGTTTCATTAAAACCAGTTTTAAGAGGTCAGTTTCATTAAAACCAGTTTTAAGAGGTCAGTTTCATTAAAACCAGTTTTAAGGAAGCCAGTTTCATTAAAACCAGTTTTAAGAGGTCAGTTTCATTAAAACCAGTTTTAAGAGGTCAGTTTCATTAAAACCAGTTTTTAGGAAGTCAGTTTCATTAAAACCAGTTTTAAGAGGTCAGTTTCATTAAAACCAGTTTTAAGAGGTCAGTTTCATTAAAACCAGTTTAAGAGGTCAGTTTCATTAAAACCAGTTTTAAGAGGTCAGTTTCATTAAAACCAGTTTTAAGAGGTCAGTTTCATTAAAACCAGTTTAGGAGGTCAGTTTCATTAAAACCAGTTTTAAGAGGTCAGTTTCATTAAACCAGTTTAGGAAGCCAGTTTCATTAAAACCAGTTTTAGGAGGTCAGTTTCATTAAAACCAGTTTTAAGAGGTCAGTTTCATTAAAACCAGTTTTAGAGGCCAGTTTCATTAAAACCAGTTTTAAGAGGTCAGTTTCATTAAAACCAGTTTTAAGAGGTCAGTTTCATTAAACCAGTTTAGGAAGCCAGTTTCATTAAAACCAGTTTTAAGAGGTCCTTTTCATTAAACCAGTTTTAGAGGCCAGTTTCATTAAAACCAGTTTTAAGAGGTCCAGTTTCATTAAAACCAGTTTTAAGAGGTCAGTTTCATTAAAACCAGTTTAGGAAGCCAGTTTCATTAAAACCAGTTTTAAGAGGTCAGTTTCATTAAAACCAGTTTTAAGAGGTCAGTTTCATTAAACCAGTTTAAGAGGCCAGTTTTCATTAAAAAACCAGTTTTTAGAGGTCAGTTTCATTAAAACCAGTTTTAAGAAGTCAGTTTCATTAAAACCAGTTTTAAGAGGTCAGTTTCATTAAAACCAGTTTTAAGAGGTCAGTTTCATTAAAACCAGTTTTAGAGGTCAGTTTCATTAAAACCAGTTTTAAGAGGTCAGTTTCATTAAAACCAGTTTTAAGAGTCAGTTTCATTAAACCAGTTTAAGAGTTTCATTAAAACCAGTTTTAAGAGGTCAGTTTCATTAAAACCAGTTTTAAGAGGTCAGTTTCATTAAACCAGTTTAGGAAGTCCGTTTCATTAAAACCAGTTTTAAGAGGTCTGTTTCATTAAAACCAGTTTTAAGAAGCCAGTTTCATTAAAACCAGTTTTAAGAGGTCAGTTTCATTAAAACCAGTTTTAGGAAGCCAGTTTCATTAAACCAGTTTCATTCAAAAAACCAGTTTTAAAAGAGGTAAGAAGTTTCATTAAAACCAGTTTTAAGAGGTCAGTTTCATTAAAACCAGAGGTCAGTTTTTTAAAACCAGTTTAGGAAGTCAGTTTTCATTAAAACCAGTTCAGTTTCATTAAACCAGGAAGCCAGTTTCATTAAAACCAGTTTAAGAGGTCATTTTCATTAAAACCAGTCAGTTTTTAAACCAGGTCAGTTTCATTAAAACCAGTTTTAAGAGGTCCTTTTCATTAAAACCAGTTTTAAGAGGTCAGTTTCATTAAACCAGTTTTAGGAGGCCAGTTTCATTAAAACCAGTTTTAAGAGGTCAGTTTCATTAAACCAGTTTTAGGAAGCCCAGTTTCATTAAAACCAGTTTTTAGAGGTCCAGTTTCATTAAAACCAGTAAAGAGGTCCAGTTTCATTAAACCAGTTTAGGAAGGTCAGTTTCATTAAAACCAGTTTTTAAGAGGTCCAGTTTCATTAAAACCAGTTTTAAGAGGTCAGTTTCATTAAAACCAGTTTTAAGAGGTCCAGTTTCATTAAAACCAGTTTTTAAGAACCAGTTTCATTAAAACCAGTTTAAGAAGGTCAGTTTCATTAAAACCAGTTTTAAGAGGTCAGTTTCATTAAAACCAGTTTTAGGAAGCCAGTTTCATTAAAACCAGTTTTAAGAGGTCAGTTTCATTAAAACCCAGTCAGTTTCATTAAAACCAGTTTTTCAGTTTCATTAAAACCAGTTTCATTAAAACCAGTTTTAAGAGGTCAGTTTCATTAAAACCAGTTTTAAGAGGTCCTTTTCATTAAAACCAGTTTTAAGAGGTCAGTTTCATTAAACCAGTTTAGGAAGCCAGTTTCATTAAAACCAGTTTTAAGAGGTCATTTTCATTAAACCAGTTTTAGAGGTCAGTTTCATTAAAACCAGTTTAAAAGCCCAGTTTCATTAAAACCAGTTTTAAGAGGTCCTTTTCATTAAAACCAAAGAGGTCAGTTTCATTAAAACCAGTTTTAGGAAGCCAGTTTCATTAAAACCAGTTTTAAGAGGTCAGTTTCATTAAAACCAGTTTAGGAAGCCAGTTTCATTAAAACCAGTTTTAAGAGGTCAGTTTCATTAAAACCAGTTTTAAGAGGTCAGTTTCATTAAAACCAGTTTTAAGAGGTCAGTTTCATTAAAACCAGTTTTAAGAGGTCAGTTTCATTAAACCAGTTTAGGAAGCCAGTTTCATTAAAACCAGTTTTAAGAGGTCCTTTTCATTAAAACCAGTTTTAAGAGGTCAGTTTCATTAAACCAGTTTAGGAAGGTCAGTTTCATTAAAACCAGTTTTAAGAGGTCAGTTTCATTAAAACCAGTTTTAAGAGGTCAGTTTCATTAAAACCAGTTTTAGGAAGCCAGTTTCATTAAAACCAGTTTTTCAGTTTCATTAAACCAGTTTAGGAAGCCAGTTTTCATTAAAACCAGTTTTAAGAGGTCAGTTTCATTAAAACCACCAGTTTTTAAGGTCAGTCCGTTTCATTAAACCAGTTTTAGAGGTCAGTTTCATTAAAACCAGTTTTAAGAGGTCAGTTTCATTAAAACCAGTTTTAAGAGGTCAGTTTCATTAAAACCAGTTTTAAGAGGTCCAGTTTCATTAAAACCAGTTTTAAGAGGTCAGTTTCATTTAAACCAGTTATAAGAGGTCGGTTTCATTAAAACCAGTTTTAAGAGGTCAGTTTCATTAAAACCAGTTTTAAGTGGTCAGTTTCATTAAAACCAGTTTTAGAGGTCAGTTTCATTAAAACCAGTTTTAAGAGGCCAGTTTCATTAAAACCAGTTTTAAGAGGTCAGTTTCATTAAAACCAGTTTTAAGAGGTCAGTTTCATTAAAACCAGTTTAGGAGGCCAGTTTCATTAAAACCAGTTTTAAGAGGTCAGTTTCATTAAAACCAGTTTTAAGAGGTCAGTTTCATTAAAACCAGTTTTTAGAGGTCAGTTTCATTAAAACCAGTTTAGGAAGGCCAGTTTCATTAAAACCAGTTTTAAGAGGTCCTTTTCATTAAAACCAGTTTTAAGAGGTCAGTTTCATTAAAACCAGTTTTAGGAGGTCAGTTTCATTAAAACCAGTTTTAAGAGGTCAGTTTCATTAAAACCAGTTTAGGAAGCCAGTTTCATTAAAACCAGTTTTAAAGGTCAGTTTCATTAAAACCAGTTTTAAGAGGTCAGTTTCATTAAAACCAGTTTTAAGAAGGTCAGTTTCATTAAAACCAGTTTTAAGAGGTCAGTTTCATTAAAACCAGTTTTAGGAGGTCAGTTTCATTAAAACCAGTTTTAAGAGGTCAGTTTTCATTAAAACCAGTTTTAAGAGGTCAGTTTCATTAAAACCAGTTTTAAGAGGTCAGTTTCATTAAACCAGTTTAGGAAGCCAGTTTCATTAAAACCAGTTTTAAGAGGTCAGTTTCATTAAAACCAGTTTTAAGAGGTCAGTTTCATTAAACCAGTTTTAGGAAGTCAGTTTCATTAAAACCAGTTTTAAGAGGTCAGTTTTCATTAAACCAGTTTTTAGAAGTCAGTTTCATTAAAACCAGTTTTAAGAGGTCAGTTTCATTAAAACCAAGAGGTCAGTTTCATTAAAACCAGTTTAGGAAGCCAGTTTCATTAAAACCAGTTTTAAGAGGTCAGTTTCATTAAACCAGTTTAGGAAGCCAGTTTCATTAAAACCAGTTTTAAGAGGTCCTTTTCATTAAAACCAGTTTTAAGAGGTCCAGTTTCATTAAACCAGTTTTAGGGTCAGTTTCATTAAAACCAGTTTTTAAGAGGTCAGTTTCATTAAAACCAGTTTTAAGAGGTCAGTTTTCATTAAACCAGTTTAGGAAGCCAGTTTCATTAAAACCAGTTTTAAGAGTCAGTTTCATTAAAACCAGTTTTTAGAAGTCAGTTTCATTAAACCAGTTTTAGGAAGGTCAGTTTCATTAAAACCAGTTTAAGAGGTCAGTTTCATTAAAACCAGTTTTAAGAGGTCAGTTTCATTAAAACCAGTTTTAAGAGGTCAGTTTCATTAAAACCAGTTTTAAGAGGTCAGTTTCATTAAAACCAGTTTTAAGAGGTCAGTTTCATTAAACCAGTTTAGGAAGCCAGTTTCATTAAAACCAGTTTTAAGAGGTCAGTTTCATTAAAACCAGTTTTAGGAGGTCAGTTTCATTAAAACCAGTTTTAAGAGGTCCAGTTTCATTAAAACCAGTTTTAAGAGGTCAGTTTCATTAAAACCAGTTTTAAGAAGCCCAGTTTAAAACCAGTTTTAAGAGGTCAGTTTCATTAAAACCAGTTTAGGAAGAGGCCAGTTTCATTAAAACCAGTTTTAAGAGGTCAGTTTCATTAAAACCAGTTTTTTCAGTTTCATTAAAACCAGTTTTAAGAAGCCCAGTTTCATTAAAACCACAGTTTCATAAAAACCAGTTTAGGAAGGTCAGTTTCATTAAAACCAGTTTTAAGAGGTCAGTTTCATTAAAACCAGTTTTAAGAGGTCAGTTTCATTAAAACCAGTTTAAGAGGTCAGTTTCATTAAAACCAGTTTTAAGAGGTCAGTTTCATTAAACCAGGGTGAGGTCAGTTTTCATTAAAACCAGTTTTAAAACCAGTTTTAAGAGGTCAGTTTCATTAAAACCAGTTTAGGAAGCCAGTTTCATTAAAACCAGTTTTAAGAGGTCAGTTTCATTAAAACCAGTTTTAAGAGGTCAGTTTCATTAAAACCAGTTTTAAGAGGTCAGTTTCATTAAAACCAGTTTTAAAACCAGTTTTTAAAACCAGTTTTAAGAGGTCAGTTTCATTAAAACCAGTTTTAAGAAGCCCAGTTTCATTAAAACCAGTTTTAAGAGGCCAGTTTCATTAAAACCAGTTTTAAGAGGTCAGTTTCATTAAAACCAGTTTAGGAAGCCAGTTTCATTAAAACCAGTTTTAAGAGGTCTTTTCATTAAAACCAGTTTTAAGAGGTCAGTTTCATTAAAACCAGTTTTAGAGGTCAGTTTCATTAAAACCAGTTTTAAAGCCAGTTTCATTAAAACCAGTTTTAAGAGGTCAGTTTCATTAAAACCAGTTTTAAGAAGTTTCAGTTTCATTAAAACCAGTTTAAAGAGTTCAGTTTCATTAAACCAGTTTTAAGAGGTCCAGTTTCATTAAAACCAGTTTTAAGAGGTCAGTTTCATTAAACCAGTTTAGGAAGAAGCCAGTTTCATTAAAACCAGTTTTAAGAGGTCAGTTTCATTAAAACCAGTTTTAAGAGGAAGCCAGTTTCATTAAAACCAGTTTTAAGAGGTCAGTTTCATTAAAACCAGTTTTAAGAGGTCAGTTTCATTAAAACCAGTTTTAAGAAGGTCAGTTTCATTAAAACCAGTTTTAAGAGGTCAGTTTCATTAAAACCAGTTTTAAGAAGCCCAGTTTCATTAAAACCAGTTTTAAGAGGTCCTTTTCATTAAACCAGTTTAGGAAGGTCAGTTTCATTAAAACCAGTTTAAGAGGCCAGTTTCATTAAAACCAGTTTTAAGAGGTCAGTTTCATTAAAACCAGTTTTAGAGGTCAGTTTCATTAAAACCAGTTTTAAGAGGCCAGTTTCATTAAAACCAGTTTTAAGAGGTCAGTTTCATTAAACCAGTTTAGGAAGCCAGTTTCATTAAAACCAGTTTTAAGAGGTCCTTTTCATTAAAACCAGTTTTAAGAGGTCAGTTTCATTAAACCAGTTTAGGAAGCCAGTTTCATTAAAACCAGTTTTAAGAGGTCCTTTTCATTAAAACCAGTTTTAAGAGGTCAGTTTCATTAAAACCAGTTTTCAGAGGTCAGTTTCATTAAAACCAGTTTTAAGAGGTCAGTTTCATTAAAACCAGTTTAGGAAGAGGTCAGTTTCATTAAAACCAGTTTTAAGAGGTCAGTTTCATTAAAACCAGTTTTAAGAGGTCAGTTTCATTAAACCAGTTTTAAGAGGTCAGTTTTATTAAACCAGTTTTAAGAGGTCAGTTTCATTAAACCAGTTTTAAGAGGTCAGTTTCATTAAAACCAGTTTTAAGAGGTCAGTTTCATTAAAACCAGTTTTTAGGAGGTCAGTTTCATTAAACCAGTTTTAAGAGGTCCTTTTCATTAAAACCAGTTTTAAGAGGTCAGTTTCATTAAACCAGTTTTAGGAAGCCAGTTTCATTAAAACCAGTTTTAAGAGGTCAGTTTCATTAAAACCAGTTTTAAGAGGTCAGTTTCATTAAACCAGTTTAGGAAGCCAGTTTCATTAAAACCAGTTTTAAGAGGTCATTTTCATTAAAACCAAGAACAGTTTCATTAAAACCAGTTTTAAGAGGTCAGTTTCATTAAAACCAGTTTTAAGAGGCCCAGTTTCATTAAAACCAGTTTTAAGAGGTCCAGTTTCATTAAAACCAGTTTTAAGAGGTCAGTTTCATTAAAACCAGTTTAGGAAGCCAGTTTCATTAAAACCAGTTTTAAGAGGTCAGTTTCATTAAAACCAGTTTTAAGAGGTCAGTTTCATTAAAACCAGTTTTTAGAGGTCAGTTTCATTAAAACCAGTTTTAAGAGGTCAGTTTCATTAAAACCAGTTTTAAGAGGTCAGTTTCATTAAAACCAGTTTTAGGAAGGTCAGTTTCATTAAAACCAGTTTTAAGAGGTCAGTTTCATTAAAACCAGTTTTAAGAGGTCAGTTTCATTAAAAACCAGTTTTAAGAGGTCAGTTTCATTAAAACCAGTTTTAAGAGGTCAGTTTCATTAAAACCAGTTTTAAGAGGTCAGTTTCATTAAACCAGCCAGTTTCATTAAAACCAGTTTTAAGAGGTCAGTTTCATTAAACCAGTTTTAAGAGTCAGTTTTTCATTAAAACCAGTTTAGGAGGCCAGTTTCATTAAAACCAGTTTTAAGAGGTCAGTTTCATTAAACCAGTTTTAGGAAGCCAGTTTCATTAAAACCAGTTTTAAAACAGTTTCATTAAAACCAGTTTTAAGAGGTCAGTTTCATTAAAACCAGTTTAGTCCGTTTTCATTAAAACCAGTTTTCAGGTCCTTTTCATTAAAACCAGTTTTAAGAGTCAGTTTCATTAAACCAGTTTTAAACCAGTTTATTAAAACCAGTTTTAAGAGGTCAGTTTCATTAAAACCAGTTTAGGAAGGTCAGTTTCATTAAACCAGTTTAGGAAGCCAGTTTCATTAAAACCAGTTTTAAGAGGTCCAGTTTCATTAAAACCAGTTTTAAGAGGTCAGTTTCATTAAACCAGTTTTAAGAGGTCCTTTTCATTAAAACCAGTTTAAGAGGTCAGTTTCATTAAAACCAGTTTTAAGAGGTCAGTTTCATTAAAACCAGTTTTAAGAGGTCAGTTTCATTAAACCAGTTTAGGAAGCCAGTTTCATTAAAACCAGTTTTAAGAGGTCATTTTCATTAAACCAGTTTAGGAAGCCCGTTTCATTAAAACCAGTTTTAAGAGGTCCTTTTCATTAAAACCAGTTTTAAGAGGTCAGTTTCATTAAACCAGTTTAAGAGGTCAGTTTCATTAAAACCAGTTTTAAGAGGTCAGTTTTCATTAAAACCAGTTTTCAGTTTCATTAAAACCAGTTTTAAGAGGTCAGTTTCATTAAAACCAGTTTTAAGAGGTCAGTTTCATTAAAACCAGTTTTAAGAGGTCAGTTTCATTAAAACCAGTTTTAAGAGGTCAGTTTCATTAAACCAGTTTAGGAAGTCCAGTTTCATTAAAACCAGTTTTAAGAGGTCCTTTTCATTAA
>JAFJMP010000086.1:29511-49343 GCA_029692085.1 Gymnothorax javanicus | reverse complement strand
AAACTGGTTTTAATGAAAAGGACCTCTTAAAACTGGTTTTAATGAAACTGACTTCCTAAAACTGGTTTTAATGAAACTGACCTCTCTAAAAACTGGTTTTTAATGAAACTGGCTTCCTAAAACTGGTTTTAATGAAACTGACCTCTTAAAACTGGTTTTAATGAAACTGACCTTTTAAAACTGGTTTAATGAAACTGACCCCTTAAAACTGGTTTTAATGAAAAGGACCTCTTAAAACTGGTTTTAATGAAACTGACCTCTTAAAACTGGTTTTAATGAAACTGACCTCTTAAAACTGGGTTTTAATGAAACTGGCTTAAAAACTGGTTTTAATGAAACGGACCTCAAAAAACTCTTAAAACTGGTTTTAATGAAACTGACCCTTAAAACTGGTTTTAATGAAACTGACCTCTTAAAACTGGTTTTAATGAAACTGACTTCCTAAAACTGGTTTTAATGAAACTGACCCTTAAAACTGGTTTTAATGAAACTGGCTTTAAAACTGGTTTTAATGAAACTGACCTCTTAAAACTGGTTTTAATGAAACTGACCTCTTAAAACTGGTTTTAATGAAACTGACCTCTTAAAACTGGTTTTAATGAAACTGGCTTCCTAAACTGGTTTAATGAAACTGACCTCTTAAAACTGGTTTTAATGAAACTGACCTCTTAAAACTGGTTTTAATGAAACTGGCTTCCTAAACTGGTTTGGTTTTAATGAAACTGGCTTCCTAAACTGGTTTAATGAAACTGACCTCTTAAAACTGCTTTTAATGAAACTGACCTCTTAAAACTGGTTTTAATGAAAAGGACCTCTTAAAACTGGTATTAATGAACTGACCTCTCCTAAAACTGGTTTAATGAAAACTGACCTCTTAAAACTGGTTTTAATGAAATGGACCTCTTAAAACTGGTTTTTTAATGAAACTGGGCTTAAAACTGGTTTTAATGAAACTGACCTCTTAAAACTGGTTTTAATGAAACTGACCTCTTAAAACTGGTTTTAATGAAAACTGACCTCTTAAAACTGGTTTTAATGAAACTGGCTTCTTAAAACTGGTTTTAATTTAAACTGGTTTTAATGAAACTGACCTCTTAAAACTGGTTTTAATGAAAAGGGCTTTTAAAACTGGTTTTAATGAAACTGACCTCTTAAAACTGGTTTTAATGAAACTGACCTTCCTAAAACTGGTTTTAATGAAACTGACCTCTTAAAACTGTTTTAATAACCTCTTAAAACTGGTTTTTAATGAAACTGACCTCTTAAAACTGGTTTTAATGAAAAGGGCTTCCTAAAACTGGTTTTAATGAAACTGACCTCTTAAAACTGGTTTTAATGAAACTGACCTCTTAAAACTGGTTTTAATGAAACTGGCTTTAAAACTGGTTTAATGAAACTGACCTCTTAAACTGGTTTTAATGAAAAGGACCTCTTAAAACTGGTTTTAATGAAACGGACCTCTTAAAACTGGTTTTAATGAAACTGACCTCTTAAAACTGGTTTTAATGAAACTGGTTCTTAAAACTGGTTTTAATGAAACTGACCTCTTAAAACTGGTTTTTTGAAAGGACTTCTTAAACTGGTTTTAATGAAACTGGTAAAACTGGTTTTAATGAAACTGACCTCTTAAAACTGGTTTTAATGAAACTGGCTTCCTAAAACTGGTTTAATGAAACTGACCTCTTAAAACTGGTTTTAATGAAACTGACCTCTTAAAACTGGTTTTAAAAACTGACCTTTAAAACTGGTTTTAATGAAAGGACCTCTTAAAACTGGTTTAATGAAAAGGAAACTAAAACTGGTTTTTTAATGAAAATGAAAAGGACCTCTTAAAACTGGTTTTAATGAAAACTGACCTCTTAAAACTGGTTTTAATGAAACTGGCTTCCTAAACTGGTTTAATGAAACTGACCTCTTAAAACTGGTTTTAATGAAAAGGACCTCTTAAAACTGGTTTTAATGAAACTGGCTTCCTAAACTGGTTTTAATGAAACGGACCTCCTAAACTGGTTTTTTTGATGAAAAACTTAAAACTGGTTTAATGAAACTGACCTCTTAAAACTGGTTTTAATGAAACTGACCTCTTAAAACTGGTTTAATGAAACTGACCTCTTAAAACTGGTTTTAATGAAACGGGCTTCCTAAAACTGGTTTAATGAAACTGACCTCTTAAAACTGGTTTTAATGAAACTGACCTCTTAAAACTGGTTTTAATGAAACTGGCTTTAAAACTGGTTTTAATGAAACTGACCTCCTAAAACTGGTTTTAATGAAACTGACCTCTTAAAACTGGTTTTAATGAAACTGACTTCCTAAAACTGGTTTTTTTAATAAAACTGGTTTTAATGAAACTGACCTCTTAAAACTGGTTTTAATGAAACTGACCTCTTAAAACTGGTTTAATGAAACTGACCTCTTAAAACTGGTTTTAATGAAACTGACCTCTTAAAACTGGTTTTAATGAAACTGGCTTCCTAAACTGGTTTAATGAAACTGACCTCTTAAAACTGGTTTTAATGAAAAGGACCTCTTAAAACTGGTTTTAATGAAAAGGACCTCTTAAAACTGGTTTTAATGAAATGGGCTTCCTAAACTGGTTTAATGAAACTGACCTCTTAAAACTGGTTTTAATGAAAAGGACCTCTTAAAACTGGTTTTAATGAAACTGACTTCTTAAAACTGGTTTTAATGAAACTGACCTCTTAAAACTGGTTTTAATGAAACTGGCTTCCTAAACTGGTTTAATGAAACTGACCTCTTAAAACTGGTTTTAATGAAACTGACCTCCTAAAAACTGGTTTTAATGAAACTGACCTCTTAAAACTGGTTTTAATGAAACTGACCTCTAAAACTGGTTTTAAAAAACTGGTTTAAAACTGGTTTTAATGAAACTGACCTCTTAAAACTGGTTTTAATGAAACTGACCTCTTAAAACTGGTTTTAATGAAATGGACCTCTTAAAACTGGTTTTAATGAAACTGACCTCTTAAAACTGGTTTTAATGAAACTGACCTCTTAAAACTGGTTTTAATGAAACTGACCTCTTAAAACTGGTTTTAATGAAACTGACCTCTTAAAACTGGTTTTAATGAAACGGGCTTCCTAAACTGGTTTTAATGAAACTGACCTCTTAAAACTGGTTTTAATGAAACTGGCTTCTTAAACTGGTTTAATGAAACTGACCTCTTAAAACTGGTTTTAATGAAAAGGACCTCTTAAAACTGGTTTTAATGAAAACTGGCTTCCTAAAACTGGTTTAATGAAACTGACCTCTTAAAACTGGTTTTAATGAAATGACCTTTAAAACTGGTTTTAATGAAACTGACCTTCCTAAACTGGTTTAATGAAAACTGACCTCTTAAAACTGGTTTTAATGAAAACCTCTTCCTAAACTGGTTTTAATGAAACTGACCTCTTAAAACTGGTTTTAATGAAACTGACCTCTTAAAACTGGTTTTAATGAAAAGGACCTCCTAAACTGGTTTTAATGAAACTGAAAAAACTGGTTTTAATGAAAACTGGCTTAAAACTGGTTTAATGAAACTGAAACCTCTTAAAACTGGTTTTAATGAAAAGGACTCTTAAAACTGGTTTTAATGAAACTGGCTTCCTAAACTGGTTTTTAATGAAACTGGTTTCTTAAAACTGGGTTTTAATGAAACTGACCTCTTAAAACTGGTTTTAATGAAACTGACCTCTTAAAAACTGTTTTAATGAAACTGACCTCTTAAAACTGGTTTTAATGAAACTGACCTCTTAAAACTGGTTTTAATGAAACTGACCCTCCTAAACTGGTTTTAATGAAACTGACCTTAAAACTGGTTTTAATGAAACTGACCTCTTAAAACTGGTTTTAATGAAACTGGCTTCCTAAACTGTTTTAATGAAAACTGACCTCTTAAAACTGGTTTTTTAATGAAACTGGCTTCCTAAAACTGGTTTTAATGAAACTGACCTCTTAAAACTGGTTTTAATGAAATGACCTCTTAAAACTGGTTTTAATGAAACTGACCTCTAAAACTGGTTTTAATGAAACTGGACCTCTTAAAACTGGTTTTAATGAAACTGACCTCTTAAAACTGGTTTTAATGAAACTGACCTCTAAAACTGGTTTTAATGAAAAGGGCTTTAAAACTGGTTTAATGAAACTGACCTCTTAAAACTGGTTTTAATGAAACTGACCTCTTAAAACTGGTTTTAATGAAACGGGCTTCCTAAACTGGTTTAATGAAACTGACCTCTTAAAACTGGTTTTAATGAAACTGACCTCTAAAACTGGTTTTAATGAAACTGGTTAAAACTGGTTTTAAACTGGTTTTAATGAAAAAACTAAAACTGGTTTAATGAAACTGACCTCTTAAAACTGGTTTTAATGAAAGGACCTCTTAAAACTGGTTTTAATGAAACTGACTTCTTAAAACTGGTTTTAATGAAACTGACCTCTTAAAACTGGTTTTAATGAAACTGACTTCTTAAAACTGGTTTTAATGAAACTGACCTCTTAAAACTGGTTTTAATGAAACTGACCTCTTAAAACTGGTTTTAATGAAACTGACCTCTTAAAACTGGTTTAATGAAACTGACCTCTTAAAACTGGTTTTAATGAAAAGGACCTCTTAAAAACTGGTTTAATGAAACGGGCTTCTAAACTGGTTTAATGAAACTGACCTCTTAAAACTGGTTTTTAATGAAACTGGACTTCCTAAAACTGGTTTTAATGAAACTGACCTCCTAAAACTGGTTTTAATGAAACTGACCTCTTAAAACTGGTTTTAATGAAACTGGACTTCCTAAAACTGGTTTAATGAAACTGACCTCTTAAAACTGGTTTTAATGAAACTGACCTCTTAAAACTGGTTTTAATGAAACTGACCTCTTAAAACTGGTTTTAATGAAACTGACCTCTTAAAACTGGTTTTAATGAAACTGACCTCTTAAAACTGGTTTTAATGAAACTGACCTCTTAAAACTGGTTTTAATGAAACTGACCTCTTAAAACTGGTTTTAATGAAACTGACCTCTTAAAACTGGTTTTAATGAAACTGACCTCTTAAAACTGGTTTTAATGAAACTGACCTCTTAAAACTGGTTTTAATGAAACTGACCTCTTAAAACTGGTTTTAATGAAACTGACCTCTAAAAAAAACTGGTTTTAATGAAACTGACTTCTTAAAACTGGTTTAATGAAACTGACCTTAAAAAACTGGTTTTAATGAAAAGGACCTTAAAACTGGTTTTAAAACTGGTTTTAATGAAACTGGCTTCCTAAACTGGTTTAATGAAACTGACCTCTTAAAACTGGTTTTAATGAAACTGGACCTCCTTAAAACTGGTTTTTGAAACTGGCTTCCTAAACTGGTTTAAAACTGACCTCTTAAAACTGGTTTAATGAAACTGACCTCTTAAAACTGGTTTTAATGAAACTGACCTCTTAAAACTGGTTTTAATGAAACTGACCTCTTAAAACTGGTTTTAATGGTTTAAAACTGGTTTTAATGAAAGGACCTCTTAAAACTGGTTTTAATGAAACTGACCCTTTAAAACTGGTTTTAATTGGCTTTAAAAATAATAAAACTGGACCTCTTAAAACTGGTTTTAATGAAACTGACCTCTTAAAACTGTTTTTTAATGAAACTGGTTTTAATGAAACTGGTTTTAATGAAACTGACCTCTTAAAACTGGTTTTTAATGAAACTGACCTCTTAAAACTGGTTTAATGAAAATGAAACTGGTTTTAATGAAACTGACCTCTTAAAACTGGTTTTAATGAAATGAAACTGACCTCTTAAAACTGGTTTTTTAAAAACGGACCTCTTAAAACTGGTTTTAATGAAAACTGGTTTAATAAAACTGGTTTTAATGAAACTGAATAAAACTGGTTTTAATGAAAAAGGCTTCTTAAAACTGGTTTTAATGAAACTGACCTTCCTAAACTGGTTTTAATGAAACTGACCTCTTAAAACTGGTTTTAATGAAAAGGACCTCCTAAAAAAATGAAACTTCTTAAAACTGGTTTAATGAAACTGACCTCTTAAAACTGGTTTTAATGAAACTGACCTCTTAAAAACTGGTTTTAATGAAACTGGACCTCTTAAACTGGTTTAATGAAACTGACCTCTTAAAACTGGTTTAATGAAAATCTTAAAACTGGTTTTAATGAAACCTCTTAAAACTGGTTTTAATGAAACTGACCTCTTAAAACTGGTTTTAATGAAACTGGACCTTCTTAAAACTGGGTTTAATGAAACTGACCTCTTAAAACTGGTTTTTAATAAAACTGGTTTGACCTCTTAAAACTGGTTTTAATGAAAACCTCCTAAAACTGGTTTTAATGAAACTGTTTAAAACTGGTTTTAATGAAACTGGCTTCTTAAAACTGGTTTTAATGAAACTGACCTGGTTTAAAAACTGTTTTTTAATGAAACTGACCTCTTAAAACTGGTTTTAATGAAACTGGGCTTCTTAAAACTGGTTTTTAATGAAACTGACCTCTTAAAACTGGTTTTAATGAAACTGACTTCCTAAAAACTGGTTTTAATGAAAAGGACCTCTTAAAACTGGTTTTAATGAAACTGACCTCTTAAAACTGGTTTTAATGAAAAGGACTTCCTAAAACTGGTTTTAATGAAACTGGTTTAAAACTGGTTTTAATGAAACTGACCTCTTAAAACTGGTTTTTTAAACTGGTTTTAATGAAACTGACCTCTTAAAACTGGTTTTAATGAACTGACCTCTTAAACTGGTTTTAATGAAACTGACCTCTAAAACTGGTTTTAATGAAAACTGACCTCTTAAAACTGGTTTTAATGAAACTGACCTTCTTAAAAAATGAAACTGACCTCTTAAAACTGGTTTTAATGAAAAGGACCTCTTAAAACTGGTTTTAATGAAACTGACCTCTTAAAACTGGTTTTAATGAAACTGACCTCTTAAAACTGGTTTTAATGAAACGGGCTTCCTAAACTGGTTTTAATGAAACTGACCTCTTAAAACTGGTTTTAATGAAACTGACCTCTTAAAACTGGTTTTAATGAAACTGACCTCTTAAAACTGGTTTTAATGAAACTGGCTTCCTAAACTGGTTTTAATGAAACTGACCTCTTAAAACTGGTTTCAATGAAACTGACCTCTTAAAACTGGTTTTAATGAAAACTAAAACTGGCTTTAAAACTGGTTTTAATGAAACTGACCTCTTAAAACTGGTTTTTAATGAAAAAGGACCTCTTAAAACTGGTTTTAATGAAACTGACTTCCTAAAACTGGTTTTAATGAAACTGACCTCTTAAAACTGGTTTTAATGAAACTGGCTTCCTAAAACTGGTTTTAATGAAACTGACCTCTTAAAACTGGTTTTAATGAAACTGGACCTCCTTAAACTGGTTTTAATGACCTCTTAAAACTGGTTTTAATAAAACTGGTTTTAATGAAAAACTAAAACTGGTTTTAATGAAACTGACCTCTTAAAACTGGTTTTAATGAAACTGACTTCCTAAAACTGGTTTAATGAAACTGACCTCTTAAAACTGGTTTTAATGAAAAGGACCTCTTAAAACTGGTTTTAATGAAACTGGCTTCCTAAACTGGTTTAATGAAACTGACCTCTTAAAACTGGTTTTAATGAAACTGGCTTCCTAAACTGGTTTAATGAAACTGACCTCTTAAAACTGGTTTTAATGAAACGGGCTACCTAAACTGATTTTAATGAAAAGGACCTCTTAAAACTGGTTTTAATGAAACTGACCTCTTAAAACTGGTTTTAATGAAACTGACCTCTTAAAACTGGTTTAATGAAACTGACCTCTTAAAACTGGTTTTAATGAAACTGACCTCTTAAAACTGGTTTTAATGAAACTGACCTCTTAAAACTGGTTTTAATGAAAAGGACCTCTTAAAACTGGTTTTAATGAAACTGGCTTCCTAAACTGGTTTTAATGAAACTGACCTCTTAAAACTGGTTTTAATGAAACTGGCTTCCTAAACTGGTTTAATGAAACTGACCTCTTAAAACTGGTTTTAATGAAACTGACCTCTTAAAACTGGTTTTAATGAAACTGGCTTCCTAAACTGGTTTAATGAAACTGACCTCTTAAAACTGGTTTTAATGAAACTGACCTCTTAAAACTGGTTTTAATGAAACAGTCTTACGAAACTGGTTTTAATGAAACTGGACCTCTTAAAACTGGTTTTAATGAAACTGACCTCTTAAAACTGGTTTTAATGAAAAGGACTTCTTAAACTGGTTTAATGAAACTGACTTTTAAAACTGGTTTTAATGAAACTGACCTCTTAAACTGGTTTTAATGAAACTGACCTCTTAAAACTGGTTTAATGAAATGACCTCTTAAAACTGTTTTTGAAACTGAAAAACTGGTTTTAATGAAACTGACCTCTTAAAACTGGTTTTAATGAAACTGACCTCTTAAAACTGGTTTTAATGAAACTGACCTCTTAAAACTGGTTTTAATGAAACTGACCTCTTAAAACTGGTTTTAATGAAAAGGACCTTCTTAAAACTGGTTTTAATGAAACTGGACCTTCTAAAACTGGTTTTAATGAAACTGACCTCTTAAAACTGGTTTTAATGAAACTGAAACTGGTTTTTAATGAAACCTCTTAAAACTGGTTTTAATGAAACTGACCTCTTTAAAACTGGTTTTATGAAAAACTGGCTTAAAACTGGTTTTAATGAAACTGACCTCTTAAAACTGGTTTTAATGAAACTGACTTCTTAAAACTGGTTTTAATGAAACTGACCTCTTAAAACTGGTTTTAATGAAACTGGCTTCCTAAAACTGGTTTTAATGAAACTGACCCTAAAACTGGTTTTAATGAAACTGACCTCTTAAAACTGGTTTTAATGAAACTGACCTCTTAAAACTGGTTTTAATGAAACTGGCTTCCTAAACTGGTTTAATGAAACTGACCTCTTAAAACTGCTTTTAATGAAACTGACCTCTTAAAACTGGTTTTAATGAAAAGGACCTCTAAAACTGGTTTTAAAAACTGACCTTTAAAATGGTTTTAAAACTGGCTTCTTAAAACTGGTTTAATGAAACTGACCTCTTAAAACTGGTTTTAATGAAACTGACCTCTTAAAACTGGTTTTAATGAAACTGACCTCTTAAAACTGGTTTTAATGAAACTGACCTCTTAAAACTGGTTTTAATGAAACGGGCTTCTAAAACTGGTTTTAATGAAACTGACCTCTTAAAACTGGTTTTTAATGAAACTGACCTCTAAAACTGGTTTTAATGAAACTGACCCTTAAAACTGGTTTAATGAAAGGACCTCTTAAAACTGGTTTTAATTAAAACTGGTTTTAATGAAACTGACCTCTTAAAACTGGTTTTAATGAAACTGACCTCTTAAAACTGGTTTTAATGAAACTGACCTCTTAAAACTGGTTTTAATGAAACTGACCTCTTAAAACTGGTTTTAATGAAACTGACCTCTTAAAACTGTTTTTAATGAAACTGACCTCTTAAAACTGGTTTTAATGAAACTGACTTCCTAAAACTGGTTTTAATGAAACTGACCTCTTAAAACTGGTTTTAATGAAACTGACTTCTTAAAACTGGTTTTAATGAAACTGACCTCTTAAAACTGGTTTTAATGAAAAGGACCTCTTAAAACTGGTTTTAATGAAACTGACCTTCTTAAAACTGGTTTTAATGAAACTGACCTCTTAAAACTGGTTTTAATGAAACTGGACCTCTTAAAACTGGTTTTAATGAAACTGACCTCTTAAAACTGGTTTTAATGAAACTGGCTTCTTAAAACTGGTTTTAATGAAACTGACCTCTTAAAACTGGTTTTAATGAAACTGGCTTCCTAAACTGGTTTTAATGAAACTGACCTCTTAAAACTGGTTTTAATGAAACTGGCTTCTTAAAACTGGTTTTAATGAAACTGACCTCTTAAAACTGGTTTTAATGAAACTGGCTTCCTAAACTGGTTTAATGAAACTGACCTCTTAAAACTGGTTTTAATGAAAAGGACCTCTTAAAACTGGTTTTAATGAAACGGGACTCCTAAACTGGTTTAATGAAACTGACCTCTTAAAACTGGTTTTAATGAAACTGACCTCTTAAAACTGGTTTTAATGAAACTGACCTCTTAAAACTGGTTTTAATGAAAAGGACCTCTTAAAACTGGTTTTAATGAAAAGGGCTCTTAAAACTGGTTTTAATGAAACTGACCTTCCTAAAACTGGTTTTAATGAAACTGGACCTCTTAAAACTGGTTTTAATGAAACTGACCTCTTAAAACTGGTTTTAATGAAACTGACCCTTAAAACTGGTTTTAATGAAACTGACCTCTTAAAACTGGTTTAATGAAACTGACCTCTTAAAACTGGTTTTAATGAAACTGACCTCTTAAAACTGGTTTTAATGAAACTGGCTTCCTAAACTGGTTTAATGAAACTGACCTCTTAAAACTGGTTTTAATGAAACTGACCTCTTAAAACTGGTTTTAATGAAAACTAAAACTGGTTTTAATGAAACTGACCTCTTAAAACTGGTTTTAATGAAACTGACCTCTTAAAACTGGTTTTAATGAAACTGACCTCTTAAAACTGGTTTTAATGAAACTGACCTCTTAAAACTGGTTTTAATGAAACTGGCTTCTCTTAAAACTGGTTTTAATGAAACTGGACCTCTTAAAACTGGTTTTAATGAAACGGACTTCTTAAAACTGGTTTAATGAAACTGACCTCTTAAAACTGGTTTTTGAAATGAAAACTGGTGACCTCTTAAAACTGGTTTTAATGAAACTGGCTTCCTAAAACTGGTTTTAATGAAACTGACCTCTTAAAACTGGTTTTAATGAAAATGACCTCTTAAAACTGGTTTTAATGAAACTGACTTCCTAAAACTGGTTTTAATGAAACTGACCTCTTAAAACTGGTTTTAATGAAACTGACTTCTAAACTGGTTTAATGAAACTGACCTCTTAAAACTGGTTTTAATGAAACTGACCTTTAAAACTGGTTTTAATGAAACTGACCTCTAAAACTGGTTTTAATGAAACTGGCTTCCTAAAACTGGTTTAATGAAACTGACCTCTTAAAACTGGTTTTAATGAAACTGGACTTCCTAAAACTGGTTTTAATGAAACTGACCTCTTAAAACTGGTTTTTTAATGAAACTGACCTCTTAAAACTGGTTTTAATGAAAAAGGACCTTCTTAAAACTGGTTTTAATGAAACTGACCTCTTAAAACTGGTTTTAATGAAACTGACCTCTTAAAACTGGTTTTAATGAAACTGACTTCTTAAAACTGGTTTTAATGAAACTGACCTCTTAAAACTGGTTTAATGAAACTGGTTTCTTGAAAAAACTGGTTTTAATGAAACTGACCTCTTAAAACTGGTTTTAATGAAACTGACCTCTTAAAACTGGTTTTAATGAAACTGGCTTCCTAAAACTGGTTTTAATGAAACTGACCTCTTAAAACTGGTTTTAATGAAACTGACCTCTTAAAACTGGTTTTAATGAAACTGACTTCCTTAAAACTGGTTTTAATGAAACTGACCTCTTAAAACTGGTTTTAATGAAAACTGACCTCTTAAAACTGGTTTTAATGAAACTGGCTTCCTAAAACTGGTTTTAATGAAACTGACCTCTTAAAACTGGTTTTAATGAAACTGGGCTTCCTAAACTGGTTTTAATGAAACTGACCTCTTAAAACTGGTTTTAATGAAACTGACCTCTTAAAACTGGTTTTAATTTTAAATGTTTTAAAACTGACCTCTTAAAACTGGTTTTAATGAAACTGACCTCTTAAAACTGGTTTTAATGAAACTGACCTCTTAAAACTGGTTTTAATGAAACTGACCTCCTAAAACTGGTTTTAATGAAACTGACCTCTTAAAACTGGTTTTGAAATGACTTCTTAAAACTGGTTTTAATGAAACTGACCTCTTAAAACTGGTTTTTTAATGAAACTGACCTCCTAAACTGGTTTTAATGAAACTGACTTCTTAAAACTGGTTTTAATGAAACTGACCTCTAAAAACTGGTTTTAATGAAACTGGACCTCTTAAAACTGTTTTTAATGAAACTGACTTCTTAAAACTGGTTTTAATGAAACTGACCCTCTTAAAAACTGGTTTAAAAATGAAACTGACCTCTTAAAACTGGTTTTAATGAAACTGACCTCTTAAAACTGGTTTTAATGAAACTGACCTCTTAAAACTGGTTTTAATGAAACTGACCTCTTAAAACTGGTTTTAATGAAACTGACCTCTTAAAACTGGTTTTAATGAAACGGGACCTCTTAAAACTGGTTTTAATGAAACTGACCTCTTAAAACTGGTTTTAATGAAACTGGTTTTAAAACTGGAAAATGAAACTGACTTCTTAAAACTGGTTTTAATGAAACTGACCTCTTAAAACTGGTTTTAATGAAAAGGACCTCTTAAAACTGGTTTTAATGAAACTGGACTTCCTAAAACTGGTTTAAAACTGGACCTCTTAAAACTGGTTTTAATGAAACGGCTTCTAAAACTGGTTTAATGAAACTGACCTCTTAAAACTGGTTTTAATGAAAGGACCTCTTAAAACTGGTTTTAATGAAACTGACCTCTTAAAACTGGTTTTAATGAAACTGACCTCTTAAAACTGGTTTTAATGAAAACTGACCTCTTAAAACTGGTTTTAATGAAACTGGCTTCTAAAACTGGTTTTAATGAAACTGACCTCTTAAAACTGGTTTTAATGAAAGGACCTCTTAAAACTGGTTTAATTAATGAAACTGACCTCTTAAAACTGGTTTTAATGAAACTGGCTTCCTAAACTGGTTTAATGAAACTGACTTCTTAAAACTGGTTTTAATGAAACTGACCTCTTAAAACTGGTTTTAATGAAACGGGCTTCCTAAAACTGGTTTTAATGAAACTGACCTTAAAACTGGTTTTAAAAACTGGTTTAAAATGAAACTGACTTCCTAAACTGGTTTTAATGAAACTGACTTCTTAAAACTGGTTTTAATGAAACTGACCTCTTAAAACTGGTTTTAATGAAACTGACCTCTTAAAACTGGTTTTAATGAAACTGACCTCTTAAAACTGGTTTTAATGAAAAGGACCTCTTAAAACTGGTTTTAATGAAACTGGCTTCCTAAACTGGTTTAATGAAACTGACCTCTTAAAACTGGTTTTAATGAAACTGACCTCTTAAAACTGGTTTTTAATGAAAACTGGCTTCCTAAAACTGGTTTTAATGAAACTGACCTCTTAAAACTGGTTTTAATGAAACTGACCTTCTTAAAACTGGTTTTAATGAAACTGACCTCTTAAAACTGGTTTTAATGAAACTGACCTCTTAAAACTGGTTTTAATGAAACTGACCTCTAAAACTGGTTTTAATGAAAAACCTCTTAAAACTGGTTTTAATAAAACTGGTTTTAATGAAACTGACCTCTTAAAACTGGTTTAATGAAACTGACCTCTTAAAACTGGTTTTAATGAAACTGACCTCTTAAAACTGGTTTTAATGAAACTGGCTTCCTAAACTGGTTTAATGAAACTGACCTCTTAAAACTGGTTTTAATGAAAAGGACCTCTTAAAACTGGTTTTAATGAAACGGGCTTCCTAAACTGGTTTAATGAAACTGACCTCTTAAAACTGGTTTTAATGAAACTGACCTCTTAAAACTGGTTTTAATGAAAACTGACCTCTTAAAACTGGTTTTAATGAAACTGACCTCTTAAACTGGTTTTAATGAAACTGACCTCTTAAAACTGGTTTTAATGAAACTGACCTCTTAAAACTGGTTTTAATGAAACTGACCTCTTAAAACTGGTTTTAATGAAACTGACCTCTTAAAACTGGTTTTAATGAAACTGACCTCTTAAAACTGGTTTTAATGAAACTTAAACTTTTTAAAACTGGTTTAATGAAACTGACCTCTTAAAACTGGTTTTAATGAAAAGGACCTCTTAAAACTGGTTTTAATGAAACTGGCTTCCTAAACTGGTTTAATGAAACTGACCTCTTAAAACTGGTTTTAATGAAACTGGCTTCCTAAACTGGTTTAATGAAACTGACCTCTTAAAACTGGTTTTAATGAAACTGGCTTCCTAAACTGGTTTTAATGAAACGGGCTCCCTAAACTGGTTTTAATAAAACTGACCTCTTAAAACTGGTTTAATGAAACTGACCTCTTAAAACTGGTTTTAATGAAACTGACCTTTAAAACTGGTTTTAATGAAACTGACCTCTTAAAACTGGTTTTAATGAAACTGACCCTTAAAACTGGTTTTAAAACTGGTTTAAAATGGTTTAAAAACTGACCTCTTAAAACTGGTTTTAATGAAACTGACCTCTTAAAACTGGTTATAATGAAACTGACCTCTTAAAACTGGTTTTAATGAAACTGACCTCTTAATACTGGTTTTAATGAAAAGGACCTCCTAAAACTGGTTTTAATGAAACTGGACCTTAAAACTGGTTCTTAAAACTGGTTTAAAATGGTTTTAAAACTGACCTCTTAAAACTGGTTTTAATGAAACGGACTTCTAAACTGGTTTAATGAAACTGACCTCTTAAAACTGGTTTTAATGAAACGGGCTTCCTAAACTGGTTTAATGAAACTGACCTCTTAAAACTGGTTTTAATGAAAAGGACCTCTTAAAACTGGTTTTAATGAAAAGGACTTCTTAAAACTGGTTTTTTTGAAATGAAAACTGGTTTTGACCTCTTAAAACTGGTTTTAATGAAACTGACCTCTTAAAACTGGTTTTAATGAAACTGACCTCTTAAAACTGGTTTTAATGAAACTGACTTCTTAAAACTGGTTTTAATGAAACTGACCTCTTAAAACTGGTTTTAATGAAACTGACCTCTTAAAACTGGTTTTAATGAAACTGACTTCTTAAAACTGGTTTAATGAAATAAAACTGGTTTTAATGAAACTGACCTCTTAAAACTGGTTTTAATGAAACTGACTTCCTTAACAGGTTTAATGAAACCGACCTCTTAAAACTGGTTTTAATGAAACTGGCTTCCTAAAACTGGTTTTAATGAAACTGACCTCTTAAAACTGGTTTTAATGAAAACTGACTTCCTTAAAACTGGTTTTAATGAAACTGACCTCTTAAAACTGGTTTTAATGAAACTGACCTCTTAAAACTGGTTTTAATGAAACTGACCTCTTAAAACTGGTTTTAATGAAACTGGCTTCCTAAACTGGTTTTAATGAAACTGACCTCTTAAAACTGGTTTTAATGAAAAGGACTAAAACTGGTTTTAATGAAACTTAAAACTGGTTTTAATGAAATGACCTCTTAAAACTGGTTTAATGAAACTGACCTCTTAAAACTGGTTTTAATGAAACTGGAAAACTGGTTTTAATGAAACTGACCTTAAAACTGGTTTTAATGAAATGACCTCTTAAAACTGGTTTTAATGAAACTGACCTCTTAAAACTGGTTTTAATGAAACTGACCTCTTAAAACTGGTTTTAATGAAACTGACCTCTTAAAACTGGTTTTAATGAAACGGGCTTCCTTAATGAAACTGACCTCTTAAAACTGGTTTTAATGAAACTGACCTCTTAAAACTGGTTTTAATGAAACTGGCTTCCTAAAACTGGTTTTAATGAAACTGACCTCTTAAAACTGGTTTTAATGAAACTGACCTCTAAAACTGGTTTTAATGAAATGACCTCTTAAAACTGGTTTTAATGAAACTGGCTTAAAACTGGTTTTAAAACTGGTTTTAATGAAACTGACCTCTTAAAACTGGTTTTAATGAAACTGACCTCTTAAAACTGGTTTTAATGAAACTGGTTTTAAACTGGTTTTAATGAAACTGACCTCTTAAAACTGGTTTTAATGAAAAGGACCTCTTAAAACTGGTTTTAATGAAACTGACCTCTTAAAACTGGTTTTAATGAAACTGACCTCTTAAAACTGGTTTTAATGAAACTGACCTCTCTTAAAACTGGTTTTAATGAAACTGACTTCTAAAACTGGTTTTAATGAAACTGACCTCTTAAAACTGGTTTTAATGAAACTGACCTCTTAAAACTGGTTTTAATGAAACTGGCTTCCTAAACTGGTTTAATGAAACTGACCTCTTAAAACTGGTTTTAATGAAAACCTCTTAAAACTGGTTTTAATGAAACTGACCTTAAAACTGGTTTTGGTTTGGTTTAAAACTGGTTTTAATGAAACTGACTTCTAAAACTGGTTTTAATGAAACTGGTTTTAACTGGTTGGCTTCCTAAACTGGTTTTAATGAAACTGACCTCTTAAAACTGGTTTTAATGAAACTGGCTTCCTAAAACTGGTTTTAATGAAACTGACCTCTTAAAACTGGTTTTAAGAAACTGACCTCTTAAAACTGGTTTTAATGAAACGGGCTTCCTAAACTGGTTTTAATGAAACTGACCTCTTAAAACTGGTTTTAATGAAACTGACCTCTTAAAACTGGTTTAATGAAACTGACCTCTTAAAACTGGTTTTAATGAAACTGGCTTCCTAAACTGGTTTTAATGAAAAGGACCTCTTAAAACTGGTTTTAATGAAACTGACCTCTTAAAACTGGTTTTAATGAAAATGACCTCTTAAAACTGGTTTTAATGAAACTGACCTCTTAAAACTGGTTTTAATGAAACTGACCTCTTAAAACTGGTTTTTTAATGAAACTGACCTCTTAAAACTGGTTTTAATGAAACTGACCTCTTAAAACTGGTTTTAATGAAACTGACCTCTTAAAACTGGTTTTAATGAAAAGGACCTCTTAAAACTGGTTTTAATGAAAAGGACCTCTTAAAACTGGTTTTAATGAAACGGGCTTCCTAAACTGGTTTTAATGAAACTGACCTCTTAAAACTGCTTTTAATGAAACTGACCTCTCTAAAAACTGGACCTCTTAAAACTGGTTTTTTGAAAAACTAAAACTGGTTTTAATCCTAAACTTTTAATGAAACTGACCTCTTAAAACTGGTTTTAATGAAACTGACCTCTTAAAACTGACCTTTTAATGAAACTGACCTCTTAAAACTGGTTTTAATGAAACTGACCTCTTAAAACTGGTTTTAATGAAACTGGCTTCCTAAACTGGTTTAATGAAACTGACCTCTTAAAACTGGTTTTAATGAAACTGACCTCTTAAAACTGGTTTTAATGAAACTGGCTTCCTAAAACTGGTTTTAATGAAACTGACCTCTTAAAACTGGTTTTAATGAAAAGGACCTCTTAAAACTGGTTTTAATGAAACTGGCTTCCTAAACTGGTTTAATGAAACTGACCTCTTAAAACTGGTTTTAATGAAACCGACCTCTCTTAACACTGGTTTAAATGAAACTGACCTTTAAAACTGATTTTAATGAAACCGACCTCTTAAAACTGGTTTTAATGAAACTGACCTCTTAAAACTGGTTTTAATGAAACTGACCTCTTAAAACTGGTTTTAATGATGAAAACTGACCTCTTAAAACTGGTTTTAATGAAACTGGCTTTAAAAACTGTTTTAATGAAACTGACCTCTTAAAACTGGTTTTAAAGAAAAGGACCTCTTAAAACTGGTTTTAAAGAAAAGGACCTCCTAAAACTGGTTTTAATGAAACTGGACCTCTTAAAACTGGTTTTAATGAAAAGGACCTCCTTAAAACTGGTTTTAATGAAACTGACCTCTTAAAACTGGTTTTAATGAAACTGACCTTTTAAAACTGGTTTTAATGAAAACCTCTTAAAACTGGTTTTAATGAAAAAGGACCTCTTAAACTGGTTTTAATGAAACTGGCTTCCTAAACTGGTTTAATGAAACTGACCTCTTAAAACTGGTTTTAATGAAACTGACCTCCTAAAACTGGTTTTAATGAAACTGGGCCTCTTAAAACTGGTTTAATGAAACTGACCTCTTAAAACTGGTTTTAATGAAACTGACCTCTTAAAACTGGTTTTAATGAAACTGACCTCTTAAAACTGGTTTTAATGAAACTGGCTTCCTAAACTGGTTTAATGAAACTGACCTCTTAAAACTGGTTTTAATGAAACTGACTTCCTAAAACTGGTTTTAATGAAACTGACCTCTTAAAACTGGTTTTAATGAAATAAAACTGGTTTTAATGAAACCTCTTAAAACTGGTTTTAATGAAAAGGACCTCTTAAAACTGGTTTTAATGAAACTGACCCTTAAAACTGGTTTTAATGAAACTGGTTTTAATGACCTCTTAAAACTGGTTTTAATGAAACTGGACCTCTTAAAACTGGTTTTAATGAAACTGACCTCTTAAAACTGGTTTTAATGAAACTGGCTTCTTAAAACTGGTTTTAATGAAACTGACCTCTTAAAACTGGTTTTAATGAAAGGACCTCTTAAAACTGGTTTTAATGAAACTGACCTCTTAAAACTGGTTTTAATGAAACTGACCTCTTAAAACTGGTTTTAATGAAACTGGCTTCCTAAACTGGTTTAATGAAACTGACCTCTTAAAACTGGTTTTAATGAAACTGACTTCTTAAAACTGGTTTTAATGAAACTGACCTCTTAAAACTGGTTTTAATGAAAACTAAAAACTGGTTTTAATGAAACTGACTTCCTAAAACTGGTTTTAATGAAACTGACCTCTTAAAACTGGTTTTAATGAAACTGACTTCCTAAACTGGTTTTAATGAAACTGACCTCTTAAAACTGGTTTTAATGAAACTGACCTCTTAAAACTGGTTTTAATGAAACTGACCTCTTAAAACTGGTTTTAATGAAAAGGACCTCTTAAAACTGGTTTTAATGAAACTGGACCTTCCTAAAACTGGTTTTAATGAAACTGACCTCTTAAAACTGGTTTTAATGAAACTGACCTCTTAAAACTGGTTTTAATTTTAAAACTGGTTTTAATGAAAAGGACCTCTTAAAACTGGTTTTAATGAAACTGACCTCTTAAAACTGGTTTTAATGAAAAGGACCTCTTAAAACTGGTTTTAATGAAACGGGCTTCCTAAACTGGTTTAATGAAACTGACCTCTTAAAACTGGTTTTAATGAAAAGGACCTCTTAAAACTGGTTTTAATGAAACTGACCTCTTAAAACTGGTTTTAATGAAACTGGCTTCCTAAACTGGTTTAATGAAACTGACCTCTTAAAACTGGTTTTAATGAAACTGACCTTCTTAAAACTGGTTTTTAATGAAACTGACCTCTAAAAACTGGTTTTATTGAAAAGGACCTCTTAAAACTGGTTTTAATGAAAAGGACCTCTTAAAACTGGTTTTAATGAAAAAGGACCTCTTAAAACTGGTTTTAATGAAAGAGACCTCTTAAAACTGGTTTAATGAAACTGACCTCTTAAAACTGGTTTTAATGAAACTGACCTCTTAAAACTGTTTTAATGAAACTGACCTCTTAAAACTGGTTTTAATGAAACTGACCTCTAAAACTGGTTTTAATGAAACCTCTTAAAACTGGTTTTAATGAAACTGACCTCTTAAAACTGGTTTTAATGAAACTGACTTCTAAACTGGTTTAATGAAACTGACCTCTTAAAACTGGTTTTAATGGTAAACTGGTTTAATGAAACTGACCTCTTAAAACTGGTTTTAATGAAACTGACCTTTAAACTGGTTTTAATGAAACTGACCTCTTAAAACTGGTTTTAATGAAACTGACCCTTAAAACTGGTTTTAATGAAACTGACCTCTTAAAACTGGTTTTAATGAAACTGACCTCTTAAAACTGGTTTTAATGAAAACTGGTTTTAATGAACTCTTAAAACTGGTTTTAATGAAACTGACCTCTTAAAACTGGTTTTAATGAAACTGACCTCTTAAAACTGGTTTAATGAAACTGGCTTCCTAAAACTGGTTTAATGAAACTGACCTCTTAA
>JAFJMP010000086.1:0-29411 GCA_029692085.1 Gymnothorax javanicus | reverse complement strand
ATTAAACCAGTTTAGGAAGCCCGTTTCATTAAAACCAGTTTTAAGAGGTCCTTTTCATTAAACCAGTTTAGGAAGCCAGTTTCATTAAAACCAGTTTTAAGAGGTCAGTTTCATTAAAACCAGTTTTAAGAGGTCAGTTTCATTAAAACCAGTTTTAAGAGGTCAGTTTCATTAAACCAGTTTAGGAAGCCAGTTTCATTAAAACCAGTTTTAAGAGGTCAGTTTCATTAAAACCAGTTTTAAGAGGCCAGTTTCATTAAAAAACCAGTTTTAAGAGGTCAGTTTCATTAAAACCAGTTTAGAAGGTCAGTTTCATTAAAAAAAAAACCAGTTTTAAGAGGTCATTTTCATTAAAACCAGTTTTAAGAGGTCATTTTCATTAAAACCAGTTTTAAGAGGTCCTTTTCATTAAAACCAGTTTTAAGAGGTCAGTTTCATTAAAAGCAGTTTTAAGAGGTCAGTTTCATTAAACCAGTTTAGGATGCCCGTTTCATTAAAACCAGTTTTAAGAGGTCCGTTTCATTAAAACCAGTTTTAAGAGGTCAGTTTCATTAAAACCAGTTTTAAGAGGTCGTTTTCATTAAACCAGTTTAGAGGTCAGTTTCATTAAACCAGTTTTAAGAGGTCCATTTTCATTAAAAAAAACCAGTTTAAGAGGTCAGTTTCATTAAACCAGTTTAAGAGGTCAGTTTCATTAAAAACCAGTTTTAAGAGGTCAGTTTCATGAAAACCAGTTTAGAAGCCAGTTTCATTAAAACCAGTTTTAAGAGGTCAGTTTCATTAAAAACCAGTTTTAAGAGGTCTTTTCATAAAAACCAGTTTTTAAGAGGTCAGTTTCATTAAACCAGTTTAGGAAGCCAGTTTCATTAAAACCAGTTTTAAGGTCGTTTTTCATTAAACCAGTTTAGAGGTCAGTTTCATTAAAACCAGTTTTAAGAGGTCCTTTTTAAACCAGTTTTAAGAGGTCAGTTTTTAAAACCAGTTTTTAAGAGGTCAGTTTCATTAAACCAGTTTAGAAGCCAGTTTCATTAAAACCAGTTTTAAGAGGTCAGTTTCATTAAACCAGTTTAGAAGCCAGTTTCATTAAAACCAGTTTTAAGAGGTCCTTTTCATTAAAACCAGTTTTAAGAGGTCAGTTTCATTAAAAGCAGTTTTAAGAGGTCAGTTTCATTTAAAACCAGTTTTAAGAGGTCAGTTTCATTAAAACCAGTTTTTAGAGGCCAGTTTCATTAAAAACCAGTTTTAAGAGGTCAGTTTCATTAAAAAACCAGTTTAAGAGGTCAGTTTCATTAAAACCAGTTTTAAGAGGTCAGTTTCATTAAAACCAGTTTTAAGAGGTCAGTTTCATTAAAACCAGTTTAGGAAGCCCGTTTCATTAAAACCAGTTTTAAGAGGTCCTTTTCATTAAAACCAGTTTTAAGAGGTCAGTTTCATTAAAACCAGTTTAGGAAGCCAGTTTCATTAAAACCAGTTTTAAGAGGTCAGTTTCATTAAAACCAGTTTTAAGAGGTCAGTTTCATTAAACCAGTTTAGGAAGGCCAGTTTCATTAAAACCAGTTTAGGAAGCCAGTTTCATTAAAACCAGTTTTAAGAGGTCAGTTTCATTAAAACCAGTTTTAAGAGGTCATTTTCATTAAAACCAGTTTTAAGAGGTCAGTTTCATTAAAACCAGTTTTAAGAGGCCAGTTTCATTAAAAACCAGTTTTAAGAGGTCAGTTTTCATTAAAACCAGTTTAGGAAGGTCAGTTTCATTAAACCAGTTTTAAGAGGTCAGTTTCATTAAAACCAGTTTTAAGAAGGCCAGTTTCATTAAAACCAGTTTTTAGAGGTCAGTTTCATTAAACCAGTTTTAAGAGGTCAGTTTCATTAAAACCAGTTTTAAGAGGTCAGTTTCATAAAACCAGTTTCATTAAACCAGTTTAAGAGGTCAGTTTCATTAAAAACCAGTTTTAAGAGGTCAGTTTCATTAAAACCAGTTTTAAGAGGTCAGTTTCATTAAAACAGTTTTAAGAGGTCAGTTTCATTAAAACCAGTTTTAAGAGGTCAGTTTCATTAAAACCAGTTTAGGAAGAGGTCAGTTTCATTAAAACCAGTTTTAAGAGGTCAGTTTCATTAAACCAGTTTTAAGAGGTCCGTTTCATTAAAAACCAGTTTTAAGAGTTTCATTTTCAGTTTTAAACCAGTTTTAAAACCAGAGGTCAGTTTCATTAAAACCAGTTTTAAGAAGCCAGTTTCATTAAAACCAGTTTTAAGAGGTCAGTTTCATTAAACCAGTTTAGGAAGCCCGTTTCATTAAAACCAGTTTTAAGAGGTCAGTTTCATTAAACCAGTTTTAAGAGGTCAGTTTCATTAAACCAGTTTAGGAAGCCAGTTTCATTAAAACCAGTTTAGGAAGCCAGTTTCATTAAAACCAGTTTTAAGAGGTCAGTTTCATTAAACCAGTTTTAAGAGGTCAGTTTCATTAAAACCAGTTTTAAGAGGTCCTTTTCATTAAAACCAGTTTTAAGAGGTCAGTTTCATTAAACCAGTTTAGGAAGCCAGTTTCATTAAAACCAGTTTTAAGAGGTCATTTTCATTAAACCAGTTTTAGAAGCCAGTTTCATTAAAACCAGTTTTAAGAGGTCCTTTTCATTAAAACCAGTTTTAAGAGGTCATTTTCATTAAACCAGTTTTAAGAGGTCAGTTTTATTAAACCAGTTTTAAGAGGTCCTTTTCATTAAAACCAGTTTTAAGAGGTCAGTTTCATTAAAACCAGTTTTAAGGGGTCAGTTTCATTAAAACCAGTTTTAAGAGGTCAGTTTCATTAAAACCAGTTTTAAGAGGTCAGTTTCATTAAAACCAGTTTTAAGAGGTCAGTTTCATTAAAACCAGTTTTAAGAGGTCAGTTTCATTAAAACCAGTTATTAAGAGAGTTTCATTAAAACCAGTTTTAAGAGGTCAGTTTCATTAAAACCAGTTTTAGGAAGGTCAGTTTCATTAAAACCAGTTTTTAAGAAGTCAGTTTCATTAAAACCAGTTTTAAGAGGTCAGTTTCATTAAAACCAGTTTTAAGAGCCAGTTTCATTAAAAACCAGTTTTAAGAGGTCAGTTTCATAAAACCAAACCAGTTTTTAAAAACCAGTTTAAGAGGTCAGTTTCATTAAAACCAGTTTTAAGAGTCAGTTTCATTAAAACCAGTTTTAAGAGGTCAGTTTCATTAAAACCAGTTTTAAGAGGCCAGTTTCATTAAAAACCAGTTTTAAGAGGTCCGTTTCATTAAAACCAGTTTTAAGAGGCCAGTTTCATTAAAACCAGTTTTAGAGGTCAGTTTCATTAAAACCAGTTTTAAGAGGTCAGTTTCATTAAAACCAGTTTTAAGAGGTCAGTTTCATCATTAAACCAGTTTAAGAGGTCAGTTTCATTAAAACCAGTTTTAAGAGGTCAGTTTCATTAAAACCAGTTTTAAGAGGTCAGTTTCATTAAACCAGTTTTAAGAGGTCAGTTTTATTAAACCAGTTTTAAGAGGTCCTTTTCATTAAAACCAGTTTTAAGAGGTCAGTTTCATTAAACCAGTTTAGGAAGCCAGTTTCATTAAAACCAGTTTTAAGAGGTCCTTTTCATTAAAACCAGTTTTAAGAGGTCAGTTTCATTAAAACCAGTTTAGGAGAAGGTCAGTTTCATTAAAACCAGTTTTAAGAGGTCAGTTTCATTAAAAACCAGTTTTAGGAAGGTCAGTTTCATTAAACCAGTTTTAGAAACCAGTTTCATTAAAACCAGTTTTAGGTCAGTTTCATTAAAACCAGTTTAGGAAGAGGTCAGTTTCATTAAAACCAGTTTTAGAGAGGTCAGTTTCATTAAACCAGTTTTTAAACCAGTTTCATTAAACCAGTTTTAGAGGTCAGTTTCATTAAAACCAGTTTTAAGAGGTCAGTTTCATTAAAACCAGTTTTAAGAGGTCAGTTTCATTAAAACCAGTTTAGGAAGCCAGTTTCATTAAAACCAGTTTAAAAAAATGTCGGTTTCATTAAAACCAGTTTTAAGAGGTCAGTTTCATTAAACCAGTTTAGGAAGCCAGTTTCATTAAAACCACATTTAAGAGGTCAGTTTCATTAAAACCAGTTTAAGAAGTTTCATTAAAACCAGTTTTAGAGGTCCTTTTTCATAAAAACCAGTTTTAAGAGGTCAGTTTTCATTAAACCAGTTTTAAGAAGTCAGTTTCATTAAAACCAGTTTTAAGAGTCAGTTTCATTAAAACCAGTTTTAAGAGGAGGTTTCATTAAAACCAGTTTAAAAGCCAGTTTTTAAGAGGTCAGTTTCATTAAAACCAGTTTTAAGAGGTCAGTTTCATTAAAACCAGTTTTAGGAGGTCAGTTTTCATTAAAACCAGTTTTAAGAGGTCAGTTTCATTAAAAAACCAGTTTTAAGAGAGGTTTCATTAAAAACCAGTTTTTCAGTTTCATTAAAACCAGTTTTAAGAGGTCCAGTTTCATTAAAACCAGTTTTAAGAGGTCAGTTTCATTAAAACCAGTTTTAGAAGCCAGTTTCATTAAACCAGTTTAAGAGGTCAGTTTTCATTAAAAACCAGTTTTAAGAGGGTTTCATTAAAACCAGTTTTCAGTTTCATTAAAACCAGTTTTAAGAGGTCAGTTTCATTAAAACCAGTTTTAAGAGGTCAGTTTCATTAAAACCAGTTTTAGAGGTCAGTTTCATTAAACCAGTTTAGGAAGCCAGTTTCATTAAAACCAGGGTTTTCATTAAAACCAGTTTAAGGAAGTCAGTTTCATTAAAACCAGTTTTAAGAGGTCAGTTTCATTAAACCAGTTTAAGAGGTCAGTTTCATTAAAACCAGTTTTAAGAGGTCAGTTTCATTAAAACCAGTTTAGGAAGCCAGTTTCATTAAAACCAGTTTTAAGAGGTCAGTTTCAAAACCAGTTTTAAGAGGTCAGTTTCATTTAAAACCAGTTTTAAGAGGTCAGTTTCATTAAAACCAGTTTTAAGAGGTCAGTTTTTAAAACCAGAGGAAGCCAGTTTCATTAAAACCAGTTTTAAGAGGTCAGTTTCATTAAACCAGTTTAGAAGCCAGTTTCATTAAACCAGTTTTTCAGTTTCATTAAAACCAGTTTTTAAGAGGTCAGTTTCATTAAAACCCAGTTTCATTAAAACCAGTTTTAAGAGGTCAGTTTTTAAACCAGTTTTAAAGCCAGTTTCATTAAAAAACCAGTTTTAAGAGGTCAGTTTCATTAAAACCAGTTTTAAGAGGTCAGTTTCATTAAAACCAGTTTTAAGAGGCCAGTTTCATTAAAACCAGTTTTAAGAGGTCAGTTTCATTAAACCAGTTTTAAGAGGCCAGTTTCATTAAACCAGTTTTAAGAGGTCAGTTTCATTAAAAAACCCAGTCAGTTTCATTAAACCAGTTTTAAGAAGTCAGTTTCATTAAAACCAGTTTTAAGAGGCCAGTTTCATTAAAACCAGTTTAGAAGTCAGTTTCATTAAAACCAGTTTAAGAGGTCATTTTTTCATAAAACCAGTTTTAAGAAACCAGTTTCATTAAAACCAGTTTTTAAGAGGTCATTTTCATTAAAACCAGTTTTAAGAGGTCAGTTTCATTAAAAAACCAGTTTTAAGAGGTCAGTTTCATTAAAACCAGTTTTAGGATTTAAATTAAAACCAGTTTTTTAAGAGGTAAGTTCATCATAAAACCAGTTTTAAGAGGTCAGTTTCATTAAAACCAGTTTAAAACCAGTTTTTAAAAGGTTTTCATTAAAACCAGTTTTAAGAGGTCAGTTTCATTAAAACCAGTTTTAAGAGGTCAGTTTCATTAAACCAGTTTAGGAAGCCAGTTTCATTAAAACCAGTTTTAAGAGGTCAGTTTCATTAAAACCAGTTTAGGAAGCCCGTTTCATTAAAACCAGTTTTTAAGAGGTCAGTTTCATTAAAACCAGTTTTAAGAGGTCAGTTTCATTAAAACCAGTTTAAGAGGTCAGTTTCATTAAAACCAGTTTTAAGAGGTCAGTTTCATTAAAACCAGTTTTAAGAGGTCAGTTTCATTAAAACCAGTTTAAGAAGCCCGTTTCATTAAAACCAGTTTTAAGAGGTCAGTTTCATTAAAACCAGTTTAGGAAGCCCGTTTCATTAAAACCATTTTTAAGAGGTCAGTTTCATTAAAACCAGTTTTAAGAGGTCAGTTTCATTAAACCAGTTTAGGAAGCCAGTTTTCATTAAAACCAGTTTTAAGAGGTCAGTTTCATTAAAAACCAGTTTTAAGAGGTCAGTTTCATTAAAACCAGTTTAAGAGGTCAGTTTCATTAAAACCAGTTTTAAGAGGTCAGTTTCATTAAACCAGTTTAGGAAGCCAGTTTCATTAAAACCAGTTTTAAGAGGTCAGTTTCATTAAACCAGTTTAGAAGCCAGTTTCATTAAAACCAGTTTTAAGAGGTCAGTTTCATTAAAACCAGTTTTAAGAGGTCATTTTCATTAAACCAGTTTTAGGAAGCAGTTTCATTAAAACCAGTTTTAAGAGGTCAGTTTCATTAAAACCCAGTTTTAAGAGGTCAGTTTCATTAAAACCAGTTTAGAAGCCCAGTTTCATTAAAACCAGTTTTAAGAGGTCCAGTTTCATTAAAACCAGTTTTAAGAGGTCAGTTTCATTAAAAAACCAGTTTTAGGAGGTCAGTTTCATTAAAACCAGTTTTAAGAGGTCAGTTTCATTAAAAACCAGTTTTAAGAGGCCAGTTTCATTAAACCAGTTTTAAAGCAGTTTTTCATTAAACCAGTTTTAAGAGGTCAGTTTCATTAAAACCAGTTTTAAGAGGTCAGTTTCATTAAAACCAGTTTTAAGAGGTCAGTTTCATTAAAACCAGTTTTAAAGGCCAGTTTCATTAAAAACCAGTTTTAAGAGGTCAGTTTCATTAAAACCAGTTTTTAAGAAGGTCAGTTTCATTAAAAAACCAGTTTTAAAGAGGCCAGTTTCATTAAAACCAGTTTTAAGGTCAGTTTCATTAAACCAGTTTTAAGAGGTCCTTTTCATTAAAACCAGTTTTAAGAGGTCAGTTTCATTAAAACCAGTTTAGGAAGTCCTTTTCATTAAACCAGTTTAAGGAAGCCAGTTTCATAAAACCAGTTTTAAGAGGTCAGTTTCATTAAAACCAGTTTTAAGAAGCCCAGTTTCATTAAAACCAGTTTAAGAGGTCCAGTTTCATTAAAACCAGTTTTAGAGGTCAGTTTCATTAAAACCAGTTTAGGAAGGTCCAGTTTCATTAAAACCAGTTTTAAGAGGTCCTTTTCATTAAAAAGTTTAGTTCAGTTTTTAAGAGTTTTCAGTTTCATTAAAAACCAGTTTTTAAGAGGTCAGTTTTTAAAACCAGTTTTTAAGAGGTCAGTTTCATTAAAACCAGTTTTAGGAGAGGTCAGTTTCATTAAAACCAGTTTTAAGAGGTCAGTTTCATTAAAACCAGTTTTAAGAGGTCAGTTTCATTAAAACCAGTTTAGGAAGCCCGTTTCATTAAAACCAGTTTTAAGAGGTCCTTTTCATTAAAACCAGTTTAGGAAGCCAGTTTCATTAAAACCAGTTTTAAGAGGTCAGTTTCATTAAAACCAGTTTTAAGAGGTCAGTTTCATTAAAACCAGTTTTAGAAGGTCAGTTTCATTAAGGCCAGTTTCATTTTTAAGAGGTCAGTTTCATTAAAACCAGTTTTAAAGGTCAGTTTCATTAAAACCAGTTTAGAGGCCAGTTTCATTAAAACCAGTTTAAGAGGTCAGTTTCATTAAAAACCAGTTTAGGAAGTCAGTTTCATTAAAACCAGTTTTAAGAGGTCCTTAAACCAGTTTAAACCAGTTTTAAAACCAGTTTTAAGCCAGTTTCATTAAAACCAGTTTTAAGAGGTCAGTTTCATTAAAACCAGTTTTAAGAGGTCAGTTTCATTAAACCAGTTTAGGAAGCCAGTTTCATTAAAACCAGTTTTAAGAGGTCCTTTTCATTAAACCAGTTTTAAGAGGTCAGTTTCATTAAAACCAGTTTTAAGAGGTCAGTTTCATTAAAACCAGTTTTAGAGGCCAGTTTCATTAAAACCAGTTTTAAGAGGTCAGTTTCATTAAACCAGTTTAGGAAGCCCGTTTCATTAAAACCAGTTTTAAGAGGTCATTTTTCATTAAAACCAGTTTTAAGAGGTCAGTTTCATTAAACCAGTTTAGGAAGCCAGTTTCATTAAAA
This sequence comes from Gymnothorax javanicus, assembly GCA_029692085.1. Taxonomy (NCBI): domain Eukaryota; kingdom Metazoa; phylum Chordata; class Actinopteri; order Anguilliformes; family Muraenidae; genus Gymnothorax; species Gymnothorax javanicus. Next base: position 21,223 of record JAFJMP010000086.1, on the reverse strand, counting down.
CCAGTTTTAAGAGGTCATTTTCATTAAACCAGTTTTAAGAGGTCAGTTTCATTAAAACCAGTTTAGGAAGCCCGTTTCATTAAAACCAGTTTTAAGAGGTCAGTTTCATTAAAACCAGTTTAGGAAGTTTCATTAAAACCAGTTTTAAGAGGTCCTTTTCATTAAAACCAGTTTTAAGAGGTCAGTTTCATTAAAACCAGTTTTAAGAGGTCAGTTTCATTAAAACCAGTTTTAAGAGGTCCTTTTCATTAAAACCAGTTTTAAGAGGTCAGTTTCATTAAAACCAGTTTAGGAAGCCAGTTTCATTAAAACCAGTTTTAAGAGGTCCTTTTCATTAAAACCAGTTTTAAGAGGTCAGTTTCATTAAAACCAGTTTTAGGAGCCAGTTTCATTAAAACCAGTTTTTAGAGGTCAGTTTCATTAAACCAGTTTTAAGAGGTCAGTTTCATTAAAACCAGTTTAGGAAGCCCGTTTCATTAAAACCAGTTTTTAAGAGGTCCAGTTTCATTAAAACCAGTTTTAAGAGGTCAGTTTCATTAAAACCAGTTTTAAGAGGTCAGTTTCATTAAAACCAGTTTTAAGAGGTCAGTTTCATTAAAACCAGTTTTAAGAGGTCAGTTTCATTAAAACCAGTTTTAGGAGGCCAGTTTCATTAAAACCAGTTTTAAGAGGTCAGTTTCATTAAAACCAGTTTTAAGAGGTCAGTTTCATTAAAACTAGTTTAGGAAGCCAGTTTCATTAAAACCAGTTTTAAGAGGTCAGTTTCATTAAAAAAGTTTTTAAGAGGTCAGTTTCATTAAAACCAGTTTTAAGAGGTCAGTTTCATTAAAAACCAGTTTTAAGAGGTCAGTTTTTCATTAAAACCAGTTTTAAGAGGTCAGTTTCATTAAAACCAGTTTTAAGAGGTCAGTTTCATTAAAACCAGTTTAGGAAGGTTTCATTAAAACCAGTTTTTTCAGTTTAAACCAGTTTTTAAGAGGCCAGTTTCATTAAAACCAGTTTAAAGCCAGTTTCATTAAAACCAGTTTTAAGAGGTCCAGTTTCATTAAAACCAGTTTTAAAGGTCAGTTTCATTAAAACCAGTTTTAAGAGGTCCTTTTCATTAAAACCAGTTTTAAGAGGTCAGTTTCATTAAACCAGTTTAGGAAGCCAGTTTCATTAAAAACCAGTTTTAAGAGTTTCAGTTTCATTAAAACCAGTTTAAGAGGTCAGTTTCATTTCAAAAACCAGTTTTTAAGAGGTCAGTTTCATTAAAAACCAGTTTTAAGAGGTCAGTTTCATTAAAACCAGTTTTAAGAGGTCAGTTTCATTAAAAACCAGTTTTAAGAGTCAGTTTCATTTAAAAACCAGTTTCATTAAAACCAGTTTTAAGAGGTCAGTTTCATTAAAAACCAGTTTTAAGAGGTCCTTTTCATTAAAAACCAGTTTTAAACCAGTTTCATTAAAACCAGTTTTAAGAGGTCAGTTTCATTTAAAACCAGTTTTAAGAGGTCAGTTTCATTAAACCAGTTTAAGAAGGTCAGTTTCATTAAAAAACCAGTTTTAAGCCAGTTTCATTAAAACCAGTTTTAAGAGGTCAGTTTCATTAAAACCAGTTTTTTAAGAGTCAGTTTCATTAAACCAGTTTTTCAGTTTCAAAACCAGTTTTAAGAGGTCAGTTTCATTAAAACCAGTTTTTAAGAGGTCAGTTTCATTAAAAACCAGTTTTAAAGTTTCATTAAAACCAGTTTTAAGAGGTCAGTTTCATTAAAACCAGTTTTAAGAGGTCAGTTTCATTAAACCAGTTTAGGAAGCCCGTTTCATTAAAACCAGTTTTAAGAGGTCAGTTTCATAAAACCAGTTTAGGAAGCCAGTTTCATTAAAACCAGTTTTAAGAGGTCAGTTTCATTAAAACCAGTTTTTAAGAGGTCATTTTCATTAAACCAGTTTAGGAAGCCCGTTTCATTAAAACCAGTTTTAAGAGGTCAGTTTCATTAAAACCAGTTTAGGAAGCCCGTTTCATTAAAACCAGTTTTAAGAGGTCAGTTTCATTAAAACCAGTTTTAAGAGGTCAGTTTTCATTAAACCAGTTTTAGGAAGCCAGTTTCATTAAAACCAGTTTTAAGAGGTCAGTTTCATTAAAAACCAGTTTAGGAAGGTCAGTTTCATTAAAACCAGTTTTAAGAGGTCTTTTTCATTAAAACCAGTTTTAAAACCAGTTTCATTAAAACCAGTTTTAAGAGGTCAGTTTCATTAAACCAGTTTAGGAAGCCAGTTTCATTAAAACCAGTTTTAAGAGGTCAGTTTCATTAAACCAGTTTAGGAAGCCAGTTTCATTAAAACCAGTTTTAAGAGGTCATTTTCATTAAACCAGTTTAAGAAGCCCAGTTTCATTAAAACCAGTTTTCAGAGGTCAGTTTCATTAAAACCAGTTTTAAGAGGTCAGTTTCATTAAACCAGTTTAGGAAGCCAGTTTCATTAAAACCAGTTTTAAGAGGTCCTTTTCATTAAAACCAGTTTTAAGAGGTCAGTTTCATTAAAACCAGTTTAGGAAGGTCAGTTTCATTAAAACCAGTTTTTAAGAGGTCAGTTTCATTAAAACCAGTTTTAAGAGGTCAGTTTCATTAAAACCAGTTTTAAGAGGTCAGTTTCATTAAACCAGTTTAGAAAGCCAGTTTCATTAAAAAAACCAGTTTTAAGAGGTCAGTTTCATTAAAACCAGTTTTTAAGAGGTCAGTTTCATTAAAACCAGTTTTAAGAGGTCAGTTTCATTAAAACCAGTTTTAAGAAACCAGTTTTTAAAAACCAGTTTTAAGAGGTCAGTTTCATTAAAACCAGTTTTAAGAGGTCAGTTTCATTAAACCAGTTTTAAGAGGTCAGTTTCATTAAAACCAGTTTAGGAAGCCCGTTTCATTAAAACCAGTTTTAAGAGGTCAGTTTCATTAAAACCAGTTTAAGAGGTCAGTTTCATTAAACCAGTTTTAAGAAGCCAGTTTCATTAAAACCAGTTTTAAGAGGTCATTTTCATTAAACCAGTTTTAAGAGGTCAGTTTTATTAAACCAGTTTTAAGAGGTCCTTTTCATTAAAACCAGTTTTAAGAGGTCAGTTTCATTAAAACCAGTTTTAAGAGGTCAGTTTCATTAAAACCAGTTTTAAGAGGTCAGTTTCATTAAAACCAGTTTTTAGGAGGTCAGTTTCATTAAAACCAGTTTTTTAAGAGGTCAGTTTCATTAAAACCAGTTTTAAGAGGTCAGTTTCATTAAACCAGTTTTTAGAGGTCAGTTTCATTAAAACCAGTTTTAAGAGGTCAGTTTCATTAAAACCAGTTTAAGAAGGTCAGTTTCATTAAAACCAGTTTTAAGAGGTCAGTTTCATTAAAACCAGTTTAAGAGGTCAGTTTCATTAAAACCAGTTTTAAGAGCCAGTTTTTCAAAAAACCAGTTTTAAGAGGCCAGTTTCATTAAAACCAGTTTAAGAGGCCAGTTTCATTAAAACCAGTTTTAAGAGGTCAGTTTCATTAAAACCAGTTTTAAGAGGTCAGTTTCATTAAAACCAGTTTTAAGAGGTCAGTTTTCATTAAACCAGTTTTAAGAGGTCAGTTTCATTAAAAAACCAGTTTTTAAGAAAACCAGTTTTTCATTAAAACCAGTTTAAGAGGTCAGTTTCATTAAAACCAGTTTTAAGAGGTCAGTTTCATTAAAAACCAGTTTAGGAGGCCAGTTTCATTAAAAACCAGTTTTAAGAGGTCAGTTTCATTAAAACCAGTTTTAAGAGGTCAGTTTCATTAAAACCAGTTTAGGAAGGTCAGTTTCATTAAAACCAGTTTAGGAAGCCAGTTTTCATTAAAACCAGTTTTTTAAAACCAGTTTCATTAAAACCAGTTTTTAAAGCCAGTTTCATTAAAACCAGTTTTAAAACCAGTTTTCATTAAAACCAGTTTTCAGTTTCATTAAAACCAGTTTTAGAGGTCAGTTTCATTAAAACCAGTTTTAAGAGGTCAGTTTCATTAAAACCAGTTTTAAGAGGTCAGTTTCATTAAAACCAGTTTTAAGAGGTCAGTTTCATTAAAACCAGTTTTAAGAGGTCAGTTTCATTAAACCAGTTTTAAGAGGTCAGTTTCATTAAAACCAGTTTTAAGAGGTCAGTTTTCATTAAAACCAGTTTTAGAGGTCAGTTTCATTAAAACCAGTTTTAAGAGGTCCAGTTTCATTAAAAACCAGTTTTAAGAGGCCAGTTTCATAAAACCAGTTTAAGAGGTCCTTTTTTCATTAAAAGAGGTCAGTTTCATTAAAACCAGTTTAAGAGGTCAGTTTCATTAAACCAGTTTTTAAGAGGTCAGTTTCATTAAACCAGTTTTAAGAGAGGTCAGTTTCATTAAAACCAGTTTTAAGAGTCAGTTTCATTAAAAACCAGTTTTAGGAAGCCAGTTTCATTAAAACCAGTTTTAAGAGGTCAGTTTCATTAAAAAAACCGTTTTTAAACCAGAGGTCAGTTTCATTAAAACCAGTTTTAAGAGGTCAGTTTCATCAAAAACCAGTTTTAAAGGTCAGTTTCATTAAAAAAACCAGTTTTAAGAGGTCAGTTTCATTAAAACCAGTTTTAAGAACCAGTTTCATTAAAACCAGTTTTTAGAAGGCCAGTTTCATTAAAACCAGTTTTAAGAGGTCAGTTTCATTAAAACCAGTTTTAAGAGGTCAGTTTCATTAAACCAGTTTTAAGAGGTCAGTTTCATTAAAACCAGTTTTAAGAGGTCGTTTTCATAAAACCAGTTTTAGGAAGGCCAGTTTCATTAAAACCAGTTTTTAAAACCAGTTTTAAGAAACCCTTTTTCATTAAAAACCAGTTTTAAGAGGTCAGTTTTCATTAAAACCAGTTTTAAGAGGAAGCCAGTTTCATTAAAACCAGTTTTAAGAGGTCAGTTTCATTAAAACCAGTTTTAAGAAGCCAGTTTCATTAAAAACCAGTTTTAAGAGGTCAGTTTCATTAAAACCAGTTTTAAAAGGTCAGTTTCATTAAAAACCAGTTTAGGAAGCCAGTTTCATTAAAACCAGTTTTAAGAGGTCTTTTCATTAAAACCAGTTTTAAGAGGTCCTTTTCATTAAAACCAGTTTTAAGAGGTCAGTTTTCATTAAAACCAGTTTTAAGAGGTCAGTTTCATTAAACCAGTTTTAGGAAGCCAGTTTCATTAAAACCAGTTTTTTAAGAGGTCAGTTTCATTAAAACCAGTTTTAAGAGGTCAGTTTCATTAAAACCAGTTTTAGGAAGTCAGTTTCATTAAAACCAGTTTTAGAGGTCCAGTTTCATTAAAACCAGTTTTAAGGAAGGTCAGTTTCATAAAACCAGTTTTAGGAGGCCAGTTTCATTTAAAACCAGTTTTAAGAGGTCAGTTTCATTAAAAACCAGTTTTAAGAGGTCAGTTTCATTAAAACCAGTTTTAAGAGGTCAGTTTCATTAAAACCAGTTTAGGAGGTCAGTTTCATTAAAACCAGTTTTAGAAGTTCAGTTTCATTAAAACCAGTTTTAAGAGGTCAGTTTCATTAAAACCAGTTTTAAGAGGTCAGTTTCATTAAAACCAGTTTTAAGAGGTCAGTTTCATTAAAACCAGTTTTAAGAGGTCAGTTTCATTAAAAACCAGTTTTAGGAAGCCAGTTTCATTAAAACCAGTTTTAAGAGGTCAGTTTCATTAAAACCAGTTTTAAGAGGTCAGTTTCATTAAAACCAGTTTTAAGAAGCCAGTTTCATTAAACCAGTTTAAGAGGTCAGTTTCATTAAAACCAGTTTTTAAAACCAGGTCAGTCAGTTTCATTAAAACCAGTTTAGGAAGGTCAGTTTCATTAAAACCAGTTTTAAGAGGTCAGTTTCATTAAAACCAGTTTAAGAGGTCAGTTTTCATTAAACCAGTTTTTTAAGAGGTCAGTTTCAGTTTCATTAAAACCAGTTTAGGAGGCCAGTTTCATTAAAACCAGTTTTTAAGAGGTCAGTTTCATTAAAACCAGTTTTAAGAAGGTCAGTTTCATTAAAACCAGTTTTAAGAGGTCAGTTTCATTAAAAACCAGTTTTAAGAGGTCAGTTTCATTAAACCAGTTAGGAGAGTCAGTTTCATTAAAACCAGTTTTAAGAGGTCAGTTTCATTAAACCAGTTTTAAGAGGTCAGTTTCATTAAAACCAGTTTTTAGGAAGTCAGTTTCATTAAAAACCAGTTTAAGAGGTCTTTTTTCATTAAAACCAGTTTAGAGGTCCAGTTTCATTAAAACCAGTTTTTAAGAGGTCAGTTTCATTAAAACCAGTTTTAAGAGGTCAGTTTCATTAAAACCAGTTTAGGAAGCCAGTTTCATTAAAAACCAGTTAAGGAAGGTCAGTTTCATTAAAACCAGTTTTAAGAGTTTCATTAAAACCAGTTTTTAAGAGGCCAGTTTCATTAAAACCAGTTTTAAGAGGTCAGTTTCATTAAAACCAGTTTAAGAGGTTTCATTAAAACCATTAAAACCAGTTTATAAAACCAGTTTTAAAAACCAGTTTAAAAAAACCAGTTTTAAGATTTTCATTAAACCAGTTTAGGAAGCCAGTTTCATTAAAACCAGTTTTTAAAAAAGAGGTCAGTTTCATTAAAACCAGTTTTAAGAGGTCAGTTTCATTAAAACCAGTTTTAAGAAGGTCAGTTTCATTAAAACCAGTTTTAAGAGGTCAGTTTCATTAAAACCAGTTTTAAGAGGCCAGTTTCATTAAAACCAGTTTCAGGTTTCATTAAAACCAGTTTTAAGAGGTCAGTTTCATTAAAACCAGTTTTAAGAGGTCAGTTTCATTAAAAACCAGTTTTAAGAGGTCAGTTTTCATTTCAGTTTTTAAACCAGTTTCATAAAACCAGTTTAAGGTCAGTTTCATTAAAAACCAGTTTTAAGAGGTCAGTTTCATTAAAACCAGTTTTAAGAGGTCAGTTTCATTAAAACCAGTTTTAAGAGGTCCAGTTTCATTAAAACCAGTTTTAGAGAGGTCAGTTTCATTAAAATTAAAACCAGTTTTAGAAACCAGTTTCATTAAAACCAGTTTTAAGAGGTCAGTTTCATTAAAACCAGTTTAGGAAAGTTTCATTAAAACCAGTTTTTCAGCCAGTTTCATTAAACCAGTTTTAAGAGGTCAGTTTCATTAAAACCAGTTTTAAGAGGCCAGTTTCAGTTTTAAAACCAGTTTTAAGAGGTCAGTTTCATTAAAACCAGTTTTAAGAGGTCAGTTTCATTAAAACCAGTTTTAAGAGGTCAGTTTATTAAAACCAGTTTTAAGAGGTCATTTTCATTAAAACCAGTTTTAAGAGGTCAGTTTCATTAAAACCAGTTTTAAGAGGTCCTTTTCATTAAAACCAGTTTTAAGAGGTCAGTTTCATTAAACCAGTTTTAAGAGGTCAGTTTCATTAAAACCAGTTTTAAGAGGTCAGTTTCATTAAACCAGTTTAGGAAGCCCAGTTTCATTAAAACCAGTTTTAAGAGGTCCTTTTCATTAAAACCAGTTTAAGAGGCCAGTTTCATTAAACCAGTTTAGGAAGCCAGTTTCATTAAAACCAGTTTTAAGAGGTCAGTTTCATTAAACCAGTTTAGGAAGGTCAGTTTCATTAAAACCAGTTTTAAGAGGTCAGTTTCATTAAAACCAGTTTTAAGAGGTCAGTTTCATTAAAACCAGTTTTAGAGGTCAGTTTCATTAAACCCAGTTTTAAGAGGTCAGTTTCATTAAAACCAGTTTTAAGAGGTCAGTTTCATTAAAACCAGTTTTAAGAGGTCAGTTTCATTAAAACCAGTTTTAAGAGGTCAGTTTCATTAAACCAGTTTTAAAGCCAGTTTCATTAAAACCAGTTTTTAAGAGGTCAGTTTCATTAAAACCAGTTTTAAGAGGTCAGTTTCATTAAAACCAGTTTTAAACCAGTTTTCATTTTCATTAAAACCAGTTTAGGAAGGTCAGTTTCATTAAAACCAGTTTTAAGAGGTCAGTTTCATTAAAACCAGTTTAAGAGGTCCAGTTTCATTAAAACCAGTTTTAAGAGGTCAGTTTCTTAAAACCAGTTTTAAGAGGTCAGTTTCATTAAAAAGTTTTAAGTTTTATTAAAAACCAGTTTTAAGAGGTCAGTTTCATTAAAAAACCAGTTTTAGAGAGGTCAGTTTCATTAAAAACCAGTTTTAAGAAGCCAGTTTCATTAAAACCAGTTTTTAAGAGGTCAGTTTCATTAAAAACCAGTTTTAGGAGAGGTCCTCTTTTTCATTAAAACCAGTTTTAAGAGGTCAGTTTCATTAAAACCAGTTTTTAGAGGTCAGTTTCATTAAAACCAGTTTTTAAGAGGTCAGTTTCATTAAAACCAGTTTTAAGAGGTCAGTTTCATTAAAACCAGTTTTTAGGAAGCCAGTTTCATTTAAAAAACCAGTTTTTTAAAACCAGTTTTTAGAGGTCAGTTTCATTAAACCAGTTTAAGAAGTCAGTTTCATTAAAACCAGTTTTTCAGTTTCATTAAAACCAGTTTAGAAGGAGTTTTCATTAAACCAGTTTTAAAACCAGTAAAACCAGTTTAAGCCAGTTTCAGTTAAACCAGTTTTCAGGTTTCATTAAACCAGTTTTAAGAGGTCAGTTTCATTAAAACCAGTTTTAAGAGGTCAGTTTCATTAAAACCAGTTTTAGGAGGTCAGTTTCATTAAACCAGTTTAGGAAGCCAGTTTCATTAAAAAACCAGTTTTAAGAGGTCAGTTTTCAACCAAAACCAGTTTTAAAACCAGTTTAGGAGAGTTTCAAAAAAACCAGTTTAGAGGTCAGTTTCATTAAAACCAGTTTAGAGAGGTCAGTTTCATTAAAACCAGTTTTAAGAGGTCAGTTTCATTAAAACCAGTTTTAAGAGGTCAGTTTCATTAAACCAGTTTAGGAGGCCAGTTTCATTAAACCAGTTTTAAGAGGTCAGTTTCATTAAAACCAGTTTTAAGAGGTCAGTTTCATTAAACCAGTTTAGGAGGTCAGTTTCATTAAAACCAGTTTTTAAAACCAGTTTAGGAGGCCTTTTCATTAAAACCAGTTTTAAGAGGTCAGTTTCATTAAAACCAGTTTTAAGAGGGTCCAGTTTTCATTAAAACCGTTTTTTTCATTAAACCAAGAGGTCAGTTTCATTAAAACCAGTTTAGGAAGCCAGTTTCATTAAAACCAGTTTTAAGAGGTCAGTTTCATTTAAACCAGTTTAGGAAGCCAGTTTCATTAAAACCAGTTTTAAGAGGTCATTTTCATTTTCAGTTTAAAAACCAGTTTTTAAAACCAGTTTCAGTTTCATTAAAAAACCAGTTTTAAACCAGGAAGCCAGTTTCATTAAAAACCAGTTTTAAGAGGTCCAGTTTCATTAAAACCAGTTTTAGAGGTCAGTTTCATTAAAACCAGTTTTAAGAGGTCAGTTTCATTAAACCAGTTTTAAGTTCAGTTTCATTAAAACCAGTTTTAAGAGGTCAGTTTCATTAAAACCAGTTTTAAGAGGTCAGTTTCATTAAAAACCAGTTTTAGAGGTCAGTTTCATTAAAACCAGTTTTTAAGAGGTCAGTTTCATTAAAACCAGTTTTAAGAGGTCAGTTTCATTAAAACCAGTTTTAAGAGGTCAGTTTCATTAAACCAGTTTAGGAAGCCCGTTTCATTAAAACCAGTTTTAAGAGGTCAGTTTCATTAAAAACCAGTTTTAAGAAGCCAGTTTCATTAAAACCAGTTTTTAGAGGTCAGTTTCATTAAACCAGTTTTAAGAGGTCAGTTTCATTAAACCAGTTTTAAGAGGTCAGTTTCATTAAAACCAGTTTTAAGAGGTCAGTTTCATTAAACCAGTTTAGGAAGCCAGTTTCATTAAAACCAGTTTTAAGAGGTCCTTTTCATTAAAACCAGTTTTAAGAGGTCAGTTTCATTAAAACCAGTTTTAAGAAGTCCAGTTTCATTAAAACCAGTTTTAAGAGGTCAGTTTCATTAAAACCAGTTTTAGAGGTCAGTTTCATTAAACCAGTTTTAAGAGGCCAGTTTTCATTAAAACCAGTTTAGAAGCCAGTTTCATTAAAACCAGTTTTAAGAGGTCAGTTTCATTAAAACCAGTTTTAAGAGGTCAGTTTCATTAAACCAGTTTTAAGAGGTCAGTTTCATTAAACCAGTTTTAAGAGGTCAGTTTCATTAAACCAGTTTAGGAAGCCAGTTTCATTAAAACCAGTTTTAAGAGGTCAGTTTCATTAAAACCAGTTTAGGAAGCCCGTTTCATTAAAACCAGTTTTAAGAGGTCAGTTTCATTAAAACCAGTTTTAAGAGGTCAGTTTCATTAAACCAGTTTAGGAAGCCAGTTTCATTAAAACCAGTTTTAAGAGGTCAGTTTCATTAAACCAGTTTAGGAAGTTTCATTAAAACCAGTTTAAGAGGTCAGTTTCATTAAACCAGTTTTAAGAGGTCAGTTTCATTAAAACCAGTTTTAAGAGGTCATTTTCATTTAAAACCAGTTTAGGAAGCCAGTTTTCATTAAAAAAACCAGTTTTTAAGAAACCAGTTTTAAGAGGTCAGTTTCATTAAACCAGTTTTAAGAGGTCAGTTTCATTAAAACCAGTTTTTAAGAGGTCAGTTTCATTAAAACCAGTTTTAAGAGGAAGCCAGTTTCATTAAAACCAGTTTTAAGAGGTCAGTTTCATTAAAACCAGTTTTAAGAAGCCAGTTTCATTAAACCAGTTTTAAGAGGTCAGTTTCATTCAGTTTAAAACCAGTTTTTAAAAAGAGGTCAGTTTCATTAAAAACAGTTTTAGGAGAGGTCAGTTTCATTAAAACCAGTTTTAAGAGGTCAGTTTCATTAAAACCAGTTTTAAGAGGTCAGTTTCATTAAAACCAGTTTAGGAAGCCAGTTTCATTAAAACCAGTTTTAAGAGGTCAGTTTCATTAAACCAGTTTAGGAAGCCCATTTCATTAAAACCAGTTTTAAGAGGTCTTTTTCATTAAAACCAGTTTTAAGAGGTCAGTTTCATTAAAACCAGTTTTAAGACCAGTTTTCAGTTTCATTTCAAAAACCAGTTTTAGAGGTCAGTTTCATTAAAACCAGTTTTAAAGCCAGTTTCATTAAACCAGTTTTAAGAGGTCAGTTTCATTAAAACCAGTTTAAGAGGCCAGTTTTCATTAAAACCAGTTTTAAGAGGTCAGTTTCATAAAACCAGTTTTAGGAGGGTCAGTTTCATTAAACCAAAGGTCAGTTTCATTAAAACCAGTTTTAGGAAGCCCATTTCATTAAAACCTTTATTAAAACCAGGTCCTTTTCATTAAAACCAGTTTTAAGAGGTCAGTTTCATTAAACCAGTTTTAAGAGGTCAGTTTCATTAAAAACCAGTTTTAAGAGGTCAGTTTCATTAAAACCAGTTTTAAGAGGTCAGTTTCAAAACCAGTTTTAGGAGGCCAGTTTCATTAAAAACCAGTTTAAGAGGTCCTTTTCATTAAAACCAGTTTTAAGAGGTCAGTTTCATTAAACCAGTTTTAAGAAGGTTTCATTAAACCAGTTTCCTTTTTCATTAAAACCAGTTTTAAGAGGTCAGTTTCATTAAACCAGTTTAGGAAGCCAGTTTCATTAAAACCAGTTTTAAGAGGTCATTTTCATTAAAACCAGTTTTAAGAGGTCAGTTTCATTAAACCAGTTTAGGAAGCCAGTTTCATTAAAACCAGTTTTAAAAGTTTCATTAAAACCAGTTTTAAGAGGTCAGTTTCATTAAACCAGTTTTAAGAGGTCAGTTTCATTAAAACCAGTTTAGTCCTCAGTTTCATTAAACCAGTTTAGGAGGTCAGTTCATTTAAACCAGTTTTTAGAGGTCCTTTTCATTAAAACCAGTTTTTAAGAGGTCATTTTCATTAAACCATTTAAGAAACCAGTTTTAAGAGGTCAGTTTCATTAAAACCAGTTTTTAAGAGGTCAGTTTCATTAAAACCAGTTTTAAGAGGTCAGTTTCATTAAAACCAGTTTTAACCAGTTTCATTAAAACCAGTTTAGGAAGGCCAGTTTCATTAAAACCAGTTTTTAAGAGGTCAGTTTTCATTAAAACCAGTTTTAGGAAGCCAGTTTCATTAAAACCAGTTTTAAGAGGTCAGTTTCATTAAACCAGTTTAGGAAGCCAGTTTCATTAAAACCAGTTTTAAGAGGTCAGTTTTTTAAAACCAGTTTTAAGAGGTCAGTTTCATTAAAACCAGTTTTAAAACCATTTTTTAAAACCAGTTTAAGTTTCGTTTCATTAAAACCAGTTTTAAGAGGTCAGTTTCATTAAAACCAGTTTAAGAGGTCAGTTTCATTAAAACCAGTTTTAAGAGGCCAGTTTCATTAAAACCAGTTTTAGGAGGTCAGTTTCATTAAAACCAGTTTTAAGAGGTCAGTTTCATTAAACCAGTTTAGAAGCCAGTTTCATCAAAAAACCAGTTTTAAGAGGTCATTTTTCATTAAAAAAACCAGTTTTTAAACCAGTTTTAGGAAGCCAGTTTCATTAAAAACCAGTTTTAAGAGGTCAGTTTCATTAAAACCAGTTTTAAGAGGTCAGTTTCATTAAAACCAGTTTTAAGAGGTCCTTTTCATTAAAACCAGTTTTTAGGAGGTCAGTTTTCATTAAAACCAGTTTTAAAGTTTCATTAAAAACCAGTTTTAAGAGGTCAGTTTCATTAAAACCAGTTTTAAGAGGTCAGTTTCATTAAAACCAGTTTTAAGAGGTCAGTTTCATTAAAACCAGTTTTAAGAGGTCAGTTTCATTAAAACCAGTTTTAAGAGGTCAGTTTCATTAAAACCAGTTTAGGAAGCCAGTTTCTTTTAAAACCAGTTTTTAAGAGGTCAGTTTCATTAAAACCAGTTTTAGGAAGTCAGTTTCATTAAAACCAGTTTTTAGAGGTCAGTTTCATTAAACCAGTTTTAAGAGGTCAGTTTCATTAAAAAACCAGTTTAAGAGCCAGTTTCATTAAAACCAGTTTTAAGAGGTCAGTTTCATAAAACCAGTTTTTAGGAAGTCAGTTTCATTAAAACCAGTTTAAGAGGTCAGTTTCATTAAAACCAGTTTTAAGAGGTCAGTTTCATTAAAAAACCAGTTTTTAAGAGGTCAGTTTTCATTAAAACCAGTTTTAAGAGGTCAGTTTCATTAAAACCAGTTTTAAGAGGTCATTTTCATTAAAACCAGTTTAGGAAGCCCGTTTCATTAAAACCAGTTTTAAGAAGCCAGTTTTTAAAAACCAGTTTTAAAACCAGTTTCATTAAACCAGTTTTTAAGAGGTCAGTTTCATTAAAACCAGTTTTAAGAGGTCAGTTTCATTAAACCCAGTTTTAAAACCAGTTTTAAGAGGTCAGTTTCATTAAACCAGTTTAGGAAACCAGTTTCATTAAAACCAGTTTTAAGAGGTCCTTTTCATTAAAACCAGTTTTAAGAGGTCAGTTTCATTAAACCAGTTTAGGAAGCCCAGTTTCATTAAAACCAGTTTTAAGAGGTCAGTTTCATTAAACCAGTTTAGGAAGCCAGTTTCATTAAAACCAGTTTTAAGAGGTCTTTTTCATTAAAACCAGTTTTAAGAGGTCAGTTTTCATTAAAACCAGTTTTAGGAAGTCAGTTTCATTAAACCAGTTTTTCAGTTTTCATTAAAACCAGTTTAAGAGGTCAGTTTTTAAAACCATTAAAACCAGTTTTAAAGGAGTTTAAGAGGTCAGTTTCATTAAAACCAGTTTAAGAGGCCAGTTTCATTAAAACCAGTTTTAAGAGGTCAGTTTCATTAAACCAGTTTTAAGAGGTCAGTTTCATTAAAACCAGTTTTTAGAGGTCAGTTTCATTAAAACCAGTTTTTAAGAGGTCCTTTTCATTAAAACCAAGGACCAGTTTCATTAAAAACCAGTTTTAAGAGGTTTTTAAACCAGTTTTAAAACCAGTTTTTAAAAGAGGTCAGTTTCATTAAAACCAGTTTAGGAAGCCAGTTTCATTAAAACCAGTTTTAAGAGGTCAGTTTCATTAAAACCAGTTTAGAGGCCGTTTCATTAAAACCAGTTTTTCATTAAAACCAGTTTTAAGAGGTCAGTTTCATTAAAACCAGTTTTTAAGAGGTCAGTTTCATTAAACCAGTTTTTAAGAGGTCAGTTTCATTAAAACCAAACCATTTTTTAAACCAGTTTTAAGAGGTCAGTTTCATTAAAACCAGTTTTAAGAGGTCCTTTTCATTAAAACCAGTTTTAAGAGGTCAGTTTCATTAAACCAGTTTTAAGAGGTCAGTTTCATTAAAACCAGTTTTAAGAGGTCAGTTTCATTAAAACCAGTTTAGGAAGCCCGTTTCATTAAAACCAGTTTAGGAAGCCAGTTTCATTAAAACCAGTTTTAAGAGGTCAGTTTCATTAAAACCAGTTTTAAGAGGTCAGTTTCATTAAACCAGTTTAGGAAGCCAGTTTTCATTAAAACCAGTTTAAGAGGTCAGTTTCATTAAAACCAGTTTTAAGAGGTCAGTTTCATTAAAACCAGTTTAGGAAGCCAGTTTCATTAAAACCAGTTTTAAGAGGTCAGTTTCATTAAACCAGTTTAGGAAGCCAGTTTCATTAAAACCAGTTTTAAGAGGTCATTTTCATTAAAACCAGTTTTAAGAGGTCAGTTTCATTAAACCAGTTTTAAGAGGTCAGTTTCATAAAACCAGTTTAGGAAGCCAGTTTCATTAAAACCAGTTTTAAGAGGTCAGTTTCATTAAAACCAGTTTTAAGAGGTCAGTTTCATTAAACCAGTTTTAGGAGGTCAGTTTCATTAAAAAACCAGTTTTTAAAACCAGTTTTTAAAGAGGTCAGTTTCATTAAACCAGTTTTAAGAGGCCAGTTTCATTAAAAACCAGTTTTAAGAGGTCAGTTTCATTAAACCAGTTTAAGAAGTCAGTTTCATTAAAACCAGTTTTAAGAGGTCAGTTTCATTTAAACCAGTTTTAGGAGGCCAGTTTCATTAAAACCAGTTTTAAGTCAGTTTTTCATTAAAAGGTCAGTTTCATTAAAACCAGTTTTAAGAGGTCAGTTTCATTAAAACCAGTTTTAAGAGGTCAGTTTCATTAAACCAGTTTTAAGAGGTCAGTTTCATTAAACCAGTTTAGGAAGCCAGTTTCATTAAAACCAGTTTTAAGAGGTCAGTTTCATTAAAACCAGTTTTAAGAGGTCAGTTTCATTAAAACCAGTTTTAAGAGGTCAGTTTCATTAAAACCAGTTTTAAGAGGTCCTTTTCATTAAAACCAGTTTTAAGAGGTCAGTTTCATTAAACCAGTTTTAGGAAGTCAGTTTCATTAAAACCAGTTTTAAGAGGTCAGTTTCATTAAAACCAGTTTTAAGAGGTCAGTTTCATTAAACCAGTTTAGGAAGCCAGTTTCATTAAAACCAGTTTTAAGAGGTCATTTTCATTAAAACCAGTTTTAAGAGGTCGTTTCATTAAAACCAGTTTTAAGAGGTCAGTTTCATTAAAACCAGTTTTAAGAGGTCAGTTTCATTAAACCAGTTTTAGGAGGCCAGTTTCATTAAAACCAGTTTTAAGAGGTCAGTTTTTCATTAAAACCAGTTTTAAGAGGTCAGTTTCATTAAAACCAGTTTTAAGAGGTCAGTTTCATTAAAACCAGTTTTAAGAGGTCAGTTTCATTAAACCAGTTTAGGAAGCCAGTTTCATTAAAACCAGTTTTAAGAGGTCAGTTTCATTAAAACCAGTTTTAAGAGGTCAGTTTCATTAAACCAGTTTAGGAAGCCAGTTTCATTAAAACCAGTTTTAAAAGGTCAGTTTCATTAAAACCAGTTTAGGAAGCCAGTTTCATTAAAACCAGTTTTAAGAGGTCAGTTTCATTAAAACCAGTTTAGGAAGCCCGTTTCATTAAAACCAGTTTTAAGAGGTCAGTTTCATTAAAACCAGTTTTAAGAGGTCAGTTTCATTAAAACCAGTTTTAAGAGGTCAGTTTCATTAAAACCAGTTTTAAGAGGTCAGTTTCATTAAACCAGTTTAGGAAGCCAGTTTCATTAAAAACCAGTTTTAAGAGGTCAGTTTCATTAAACCAGTTTAAAACCAGTTTTTAAAACCAGTTTTAAGAGGTCAGTTTCATTAAAACCAGTTTTAAGAGGTCAGTTTCATTAAAACCAGTTTTAGGAAGTCAGTTTCATTAAAACCAGTTTTAAGAGGTCAGTTTCATTAAAACCAGTTTTAAGAGGTCAGTTTCATTAAAACCAGTTTTAGGAGGTCAGTTTCATTAAAACCAGTTTTAAGAGGTCAGTTTCATTAAAACCAGTTTTAAGAGTCAGTTTCATTAAAACCAGTTTTTTCATTATTAAACCAGTTTAAGAGGCCAGTTTCATTAAAACCAGTTTTTAAGCCAGTTTCATTAAACCAGTTTTCAGTTTCATTAAAACCAGTTTTAGGAAGCCAGTTTCATTAAAACCAGTTTTAAGAGGTCAGTTTCATTAAAACCAGTTTAGGAAGCCCGTTTCATTAAAACCAGTTTTAAGAGGTCAGTTTTCATTAAAACCAGTTTAGGAAGCCAGTTTCATTAAAACCAGTTTTTAAGAGGTCAGTTTCATTAAAACCAGTTTTAGAGGTCAGTTTCATTAAACCAGTTTAGGAAGGCCAGTTTCATTAAAACCAGTTTTAAGAGGTCAGTTTCATTAAACCAGTTTAGGAAGCCAGTTTCATTAAAAACCAGTTTTAAGAGGTCCTTTTCATTAAAACCAGTTTTAAGAACCAGTTTTTAAAACCAGTTTTAAGAGGTCAGTTTCATTAAAACCAGTTTAAGAGGTCAGTTTCATTAAAACCAGTTTTAAGAGGTCAGTTTCATTAAACCAGTTTAGGAAGCCCGTTTCATTAAAACCAGTTTTAAGAGGTCAGTTTCATTAAAACCAGTTTTAAGAGGTCAGTTTCATTAAACCAGTTTAGGAAGCCAGTTTCATTAAAACCAGTTTTAAGAGGTCAGTTTCATTAAAACCAGTTTTTAGAGGAGTTTCATTAAAACCAGTTTTTCAGTTTCATAAAACCAGTTTTAAGAGGTCAGTTTCATTAAAACCAGTTTAAAACCAGTTTCATTAAAAACCATTTTTTAAAAGAGGTCAGTTTCATTAAAACCAGTTTTAATTAAAACAGTTTTCAGTTTCATTAAAACCAGTTTTAAGAGGTCAGTTTCATTAAACCAGTTTTAAGAGGCCAGTTTCATTAAAACCAGTTTTAAGAGGTCAGTTTCATTAAAAACCAGTTTTAAGGAAACCAGTTTTTCATTAAACCAGTTTTAAGAAGTCAGTTTCATTAAAACCAGTTTTAAGAGGTCAGTTTCATTAAAACCAGTTTAGGAGGTCAGTTTCATTAAACCAGTTTAAGAGGTCAGTTTCATTAAAACCAGTTTTAAGAGGTCCAGTTTCATTAAAACCAGTTTTAAGAAACCAGTTTTCATTAAAACCAGTTTTAAGAGGTCCTTTTCATTAAAACCAGTTTAAGAGGTCAGTTTCATTTCATTTTTTTTTTAAAACCAGTTTAAGAGGTCAGTTTCATTAAAACCAGTTTAGGAAGCCAGTTTCATTAAAACCAGTTTTAAGAGGTCAGTTTCATTAAACCAGTTTTAGAGGTCAGTTTCATTAAAACCAGTTTAGGAAGTCAGTTTCATTAAAACCAGTTTTAAGAGGACAGTTTCATTAAAACCAGTTTTAAGAGGTCAGTTTCATTAAACCAGTTTAGGAAGCCAGTTTCATTAAAACCAGTTTTAAGAGGTCAGTTTCATTAACCAAGTCAGTTTCATTAAACCAGTTTTAGGAAGCCAGTTTCATTAAAACCAGTTTTAAGAGGTCAGTTTCATTAAACCAGTTTTAAGAGGTCAGTTTCATTAAAACCAGTTTTTAAGAGGTTTCATTAAAACCAGTTTTAAAATTAAAGTTTTAGGAAGTCCGTTTCATTAAAACCAGTTTTAAGAGGTCAGTTTCATTAAAACCAGTTTTAAGAGGTCAGTTTCATTAAACCAGTTTAAGAGGTCAGTTTCATTAAAACCAGTTTTAAGAGGTCAGTTTCATTAAACCAGTTTAGGAAGCCAGTTTCATTAAAACCAGTTTTAAGAGGTCTTTTTCAAAAACCAGTTTTAAGAGGTTCATTTTTCATTAAACCAGTTTTAAGAAGCCCAGTTTCATTAAAACCAGTTTTAAGAGGTCAGTTTCATTAAAAACCAGTTTTAAGAGGTCAGTTTCATTAAACCAGTTTAGGAAGCCAGTTTCATTAAAACCAGTTTTAGAGGTCAGTTTCATTAAAACCAGTTTTAGAGGTCAGTTTCATTAAAACCAGTTTTAAGAGGTCAGTTTTCATTAAAACCAGTTTTAAGAAGTTTCATTAAAACCAGTTTTAAGAGGTCAGTTTCATTTAAAACCAGTTTTAGGAGGTCAGTTTCATTAAAACCAGTTTTAAGAGGTCCTTTTCATTAAAACCAGTTTTAAGAGGCCAGTTTCATTAAAACCAGTTTTAAGAGGTCAGTTTCATTAAAACCAGTTTTAAGAAACCAGTTTCATTCAAAAAAACCAGTTTTAGAGGTCAGTTTCATTAAAACCAGTTTTAAGAGGCCAGTTTCATTAAAACCAGTTTTAAGAGGTCAGTTTCATTAAACCAGTTTAGGAGGTCAGTTTCATTAAAACCAGTTTTAAAGGTCAGTTTCATTAAAACCAGTTTTAAGAGGTCAGTTTCATTAAAACCAGTTTTAAGAAACCAGTTTTTCCTTTTCATTAAAACCAGTTTTAAGAAGTCAGTTTCATTAAACCAGTTTTAAGAGGTCAGTTTCATTAAAACCAGTTTTAAGAGGTCAGTTTCATTAAACCAGTTTTAGGAGGTCAGTTTCATTAAAACCAGTTTTTAAAACCAGAGGTCAGTTTCATTAAACCAGTTTTAAGAGGTCAGTTTCATTAAAACCAGTTTTAAGAGGTCAGTTTCATTAAAACCAGTTTTAAGAGGTCAGTTTCATTAAAACCAGTTTTAAGAGGGTCCTTTCATTAAACCAGTCAGTTTCATTAAAAACCAGTTTAAGAGGTCAGTTTCATTAAACCAGTTTAGGAAGCCAGTTTCATTAAAACCAGTTTTAAGAGGTCATTTTTCATTAAACCAGTTTAGAGGTCAGTTTCATTAAAACCAGTTTTTAGAGGTCAGTTTCATTAAAACCAGTTTTAAGAGGTCAGTTTCATTAAAACCAGTTTTTTAAGAGGTCAGTTTCATTAAAAACCAGTTTTTAAAAGGTCATTTTCATTAAAACCAGTTTAGGAAGTCAGTTTCATTAAAAACCAGTTTTAGAGGTCATTTTCATTAAACCAGTTTTTCATTAAAACCAGTTTTAAGAGGTCAGTTTCATTAAAACCAGTTTCAGAGGTCAGTTTATTAAAACCAGTTTTAAGAGGTCAGTTTCATTAAAACCAGTTTTAAGAGGTCAGTTTCATTAAAACCAGTTTTAAGAGGTCCAGTTTCATTAAAACCAGTTTTAAGAGGCCAGTTTCATTAAAACCAGTTTTAAGAATTAAACCAGTTTAAGAAGTCAGTTTCATTAAACCAGTTTTAAGAAACCAGGTTTCATTAAAACCAGTTTTAAGAGGTCAGTTTCATTAAAACCAGTTTTAAGAGGTCAGTTTCATTAAAACCAGTTTTAAGAGGTCAGTTTCATTAAACCAGTTTTAAAACAGTTTTTAAAAAGAGTTTTAAGAGGTCAGTTTCATTAAACCAGTTTAAGTTTCATTAAAACCAGTTTTTCATTAAAAACCAGTTTTAAGAGGGTTTCATTAAAACCAGTTTTAGGAAGCCAGTTTCATTAAAACCAGTTTTAAGAGGTCAGTTTCATTAAAACCAGTTTTAAGAGGCCAGTTTCATTAAAACCAGTTTTAAGAGGTCAGTTTCATTAAACCAGTTTTAAGAGGTCCTTTTTCATTAAAACCAGTTTTAAGAGGTCAGTTTCATTAAAACCAGTTTTAAGAGGTCAGTTTCATTAAAACCAGTTTTAAGAGGTCCAGTTTCATTAAAACCAGTTTTAAACCAGTTTCATTAAACCAGTTTTAGGAAGCCAGTTTCATTAAAAAAACCAGTTTTAAGAGGTCAGTTTCATTAAAACCAGTTTTAAGAGGTCAGTTTCATTAAAACCAGTTTTAAGAGGCCAGTTTCATTAAAACCAGTTTTAAGAGGTCAGTTTCATTAAAACCAGTTTAAGAAGTCAGTTTCATTAAAACCAGTTTTAAGAGGTCAGTTTCATTAAACCAGTTTTAAGAGGTCAGTTTCATTAAAACCAGTTTAGGAAGCCAGTTTCATTAAAACCAGTTTTAAGAGGTCAGTTTCATTAAAACCAGTTTAGGAAGCCAGTTTCATTAAAACCAGTTTTAAGAGGTCAGTTTCATTAAACCAGTTTAGAAGTCAGTTTCATTAAAAACCAGTTTTAAGAGGTCAGTTTCATTAAAACCAGTTTTAAGAGGTCAGTTTCATTAAAACCAGTTTAGGAAGCCAGTTTCATTAAAACCAGTTTTAAGAGGTCATTTTCATTAAAACCAGTTTTAAGAGGTCAGTTTCATTAAACCAGTTTTAAGAGGTCAGTTTCATTAAAACCAGTTTTAAGAGGTCAGTTTCATTAAAACCAGTTTTAAGAGGTCAGTTTCATTAAAACCAGTTTTTAAGAGGTCAGTTTCATTAAAAACCAGTTTTAAGAGGTCAGTTTCATTAAAACCAGTTTTAGGAAGCCAGTTTCATTAAAAACCAGTTTTAAGAGCCAGTTTCATTAAAACCAGTTTTAAGTCAGTTTCATTAAACCAGTTTTTCATTAAAAACCAGTTTTAAGAGGTCAGTTTCATTAAAACCAGTTTTTAGAACCAGTTTCATTAAAACCAGTTTTAAGAGGTCCAGTTTCATTAAAAAAAACCAGTTTTAAAAACCAGTTTTAAGAGGTCATTTTTTCATTAAAACCAGTTTAGAAGCCAGTTTCATTAAACCAGTTTTCTTTTCATTAAAACCAGTTTTAAGAGGTCCTTTTCATTAAAAACCAGTTTTAAGAGGTCAGTTTCATTAAACCAGTTTAGATTTAAGAGGCCAGTTTCATTAAAACCAGTTTAGAAGTCATTTTCATTAAACCAGTTTTAGAGGCCAGTTTCATTAAAACCAGTTTTAAGAGGTCAGTTCCATTAAACCAGTTTAGGAAGCCAGTTAAGATTAAAACCAGTTTAGGAAGTCAGTTTCATTAAAAAAAACCAGTTTTTAAAACCAGTTTTAAGAGGTTTCATTAAACCAGTTTCAGTTTCATTAAACC